>OMNV01019071.1:9053-38026 GCA_900303265.1 Brotula barbata
GCGGCCGTATTGATGGAGGAGATGCCGTTTCCCAACCCACTGTCCTCCAAGACTGCCGTATCCACAGAGTGATGAGTCGGAGAGATGTCCGACTCTGTCATGCTCGGGCTGTCGGTCTCCGGTGTGCGGGGGGCTTCTTCCTCGGGCTCGGTGGAAACTGGCGGCAGCAGGAGGCCCAGTTCCACGGAGTCCACGAGAAGGGCAAGACACGCCGTAGCAGGTTTGGTCTTCTTGTCATGGGTCTGCTTATCATCCCGTACGTCCCGGCCCAGCTCTTCCCCCAAACGGGCCATGGCATCCTTCATCCTGAGCAGGGCAACGTACTGGAAGTGGTTGAGCCACATCTTCACCGGAGTGATTGTTTGGGCCAGGAAATGGACAGAGGCGAGCCAAGACGTGTCCTCATGAGCCTCCTGCTCTGATAAGTGCTGCTGGGTTCTGCGAGGGCTGTTGGGGCAAGACGACAAACCAGAATCGAAAGCAGAGGGCTGGCACATCCACACCGACATAGCAAAGGGCTCAACAAAAGGCTGAGTTCTGCCCTTAGGGAACTGCCGAGCTCCGTCAAAACCCAGGGTCACGCGGGACAGACTGAGACACCAAACATCCTGGGAACGTAGCTGCTTTCTGTCCAAAGGCAGGGGCTCCAGCTCTTGTGCGTATTGGAGAAAAGAGGACGGAATGGGGTGAAAGGCACTCTGATCTCTGGGGTAGGGACAGGGCGGCGTGGGCTGGAAGAAAGGGCAGGTCGCAAGACTGTCGTGGGTACGTTTGAGGTCAACTCTGGTCCCGTGTGGACAATGACGTGTGTTGCTGAAAACCATCTGTGGTACAGTAACACAGAGGGACTGCGGACGCTCCGGATGGTCCAAGATGGAAGAGTCCAAAGGAATGATCAGCTTTAAGAAACAAACAAGAAAACCTGTCTGAATACATACAGACAATTTACTTTATCACACAACTTTTAAACGTGTCTGAGAATGTAAGAGAAGGGGCGACACAAATATTCCCCAATGTAAAGGTGAAGATTATTTCGGACACAAATGACTTTTTCTTTCTCTACCTTGAGCTGAGCCGCGTCCACGCGGACGTCCACATGCTCCTCAGCCTTGCTGCTGTCTTGTAAATGGTAGAACGCCTTGACCTGATCCAGGGTGTGCAGCAGACCCCTGGAAAACAGATTGATCCACAGCACACTATCTGGATCCACGCGCAGTTGGAGGCCATTCAGCTGGGCGTACAGGTTTGAGGTGGGCACTGAAAGAAAAGAGAAAAAAAAGGGTGAAATATAAATATGAACGATTAGCCAAGAAACAAATCGCTCAGGATGGATGAACGGGGAACTCGGTGACCCCGAGATCCAAAACCTGCACTTACTATCATTTTTTTGAAATCGTGCTTCATGCGGTTTGTTATGTATGTTACGTTTATGCTTGAACATTTAATGTGAATTTCTTTTAATTATCAAGAGAACGATTGAATATAATGATTAGGATTAAATGTGCTGTACAGACCTGATAAAGTGGAGTTATCAGGAAAGAAGTACTCGGTGAACTGCAGGTGGACTGCTGCTACATTGTCAGGCAAGTGCAGAGCTTTCCGGTTACAGGACAACAAAGACTGGGTCTTCTTGTTGTGCCGTACCCGTGTGGACACCTGAGCATTGAGGCAAACAAACAAACGGGTCAATAGATACTTTGATTGAAAAAAGAAAGAAAGAAAGAAAGAAAGAAAAAGAACTCAAGGCACTTTGTAATCCAGGGAACCTCCCCTGAGCTTCTCCCTTTGTTCAAAAAGGGGAAATACAACCATCTTACATACTTTCACAATGAAGTGAAATGGCAATAAAATCAAGTAAAATGTGAAAGGGCAGGCAGGTGTTTCCTCAGTGTGACATCAAAGACATACACACACACACTAAGATGAGGTGGAAATTCAAATGATTTTGTTATTACCCGGGTATTTTGGTGACAGTATACCGAACACAAAGACAAGGTTGTTTTCTGTAGTTTTTTTTTTTACACAGCAAGGACCTCCTTTTTAGTACAACAGTAGTAATGCAACCTCTGTTCCCAGTAGGACCATTGTGCACCAAACATTTACACATTGTCAGACCTCTCATGGCCCATCAGAAAGAGGCTTTTGTTTTCCCAGCACCGCCTGTCAGGCAGATTCCTACAGAAATGCTGATTTACAGCACGCCTCTCTCTACCTTTAGTGCACTGTAGCACATGACCAGATAAGACAGTAACTAGGATGATGTAATGTCACACGAGTTAAGCTTGAAAAGTCACCTGGTGAATGTCCAGGTCATCGATCCTCACGACCACACAGCTGGATCGGAGCCTCTTCAGTGGGGTCCCTGACGGAGCTGGGACAGAGTTCTTGCGGGCTGACCTATCTTTGTCAAAGGCACTCGATTTTGGACTTGAGTGTCCATCTGAAACTTACAGGGACAGTATGAGAGACATAAAATACATACATAAAATGTTTTAGTTACTGGATCATAAGTGCCTAATCGGTCAGATACAACTTTGTACACTACAAAGTTAAGTCTTTTTCCACAAAGGGACAAATTTCCCTTTGCTGCCTTATTCCGATTCAGTAGAATTTAGTAATGAGAAAACATTTTCCCCATCCGGACTAATCTTTTGTCCACACCTTCAGCTGTCTTTGCGTGGTGGTCCTTGGTTTGGTGGATCACCTCGACATGTGGCCCAGGGAACCCGGAGGTCTCTGCCCTCCTCTGGTACTCCTGCAGCAGTTTCCCCGCCCACTGGGCCTGCACCTCCATGGCTCCGTTATGGCGCTCCCAGTGTCGACATCCATCAGCTGCAGTAGAGCGGTAACAAAGGTTATGACCTCTCGCTCACTCTAGGTTGAAGAGTGAAGGAGCCGGAGCTTTCCCCAGGAACGTACCCGAAGGGCTCATGATGCCACAGTATCTGTTTCCACTATGTCTTACATTTGTGTCCAAAAGTCTCCTTAATGTGGGTCAATTAGGTAGATTGATAATGGTTATAAAAAAAAATAAAAAAAACAATTAAAAAAAAAACGTTCGTGTTTATTTTCTATTTTTCAATCCATCAATCAAGTCATAGAATAAAAATTCTGCCCTTTTCTCTGTCTTCAAAGCCATTAAGTCTGCTTGAGTAGTTCTTCCAACAGTGAACGCCGTGTGAGGATACAAAAGCACGACAGACAGAGCTGCTGAAAGGATCGGCCTTCACACTCACCGGGTCTGTGGGTGGGATAGTAGTCAAAACCCAGCTTCCTAAAAGTCAGCTGCATCGCGCCCTGCAAGCCCGGTGGGGGGGTCTCGTCTACACAAAGTCACATGATGGGCGTTAAAAATCAGCAACTGTTGCAAAACAAAATGCATCGATTGAAAAGGTGAATAAAGATACAGAGGTTAACCCACTGACCTGTATCCACTGAAGAGGTGTCATTACATATGTGTAAGTCTAGACGGGATATGAAGGTGTGATAAGAGGACTCCTTGACATCAAAGAAATCAAAGTACTGACTCAGACTGCCTGATGCGCCGGTAGGAGCGGGCGGGCTCTCGGTCCAAAGGGTGTGGAGGCCAGGTGATGGAGGAGCAGTCTAAACACGGACCAAGTAATCCAAACGCACAGTTAGTCATTAAGATACAGAAATAAAATGGGGCCGTTTCAGTGAGCGCGCGGGAGGCTCGACCTGCAGGGACTCAGCAGCCATGCTCTTCCTCTGCTGGGCGGACTTCTCCATGGCCTCGCTGAGAGATTTGGCATAGTGGATGATGGCTTTGAGCTGAGAGTCCGTCAGCACCCACAACAGGTCGTCCAGGATGAACAGCAGCTTGGACGCCAGCACATTGCAGTCCTTGATCTAGAGAGAGGATTTAAAAAAACATGGCAGACCTTGCTACACTTTGTTATTTTACAACGATGAACCGTCTCGATTTTCCGCGTGTGGACAAAGAAACGGTCTTACCCTCCGTTTAAGGGCGATGCGAATGCGTCCCTGGTTGGTGATGAGTCGCAACGGGGTGCTACCCAGATCCTGGTCTTCACTCTCGATGGCATCAGCCTCGATTCGTAGACTCTGCCAGTTAATCTCCTTGAACGTCAACACCTGGACGAGAAAAGTCCTCCAAAATGAAAAGACTGCAAAACACACCTTGTTCCAACGTCGAACTGGGGACTGTCAATTTGCAATGCGCTCGTTTTCTGAGCACGCAGAGAGAACGCGAGTGAAAGGTCATCGCGCAGGCAACAGATGGATTTCCTTTTAAGTGGATTACCAGACCGCATTTACAAACATCGTTCATCTTAATATGGAGCCACTGCGGCTGGTGAAGACCAAAACTGGTCTGATTAAATGAGTTACTGCAGGCTTCATGAACACAAACTGTTTCTGTGGTAGAACATCGTACGCAGCCTGGCCCTGCATGGAGAGACACTTAGTTGTCTTTGCATATAAAATACAGTGAGACTTTGTTTGGCAGCGGTCCTTAGGCAGCATACAAAGTCTAAAAAAATATACATAAGTTACATGAATAATATATAAATAGTTGGGTGGGTGTAAAGTCTGTGAGTTAGAATGACACACCGTACCTCTCCTCTCTTTGGGTCGGTGATCCGGGTGTAACGGAGGTCACTGCGCTGCCACTTGGGGTTGAGACTGTTTCCTTGCAGCTGCCAGAGCTCAAAGGAGGCGTGGAAGGCACGGGCCTGCACCTTGATGGTGATGGAATTGATCACGACCGACATGCCCTCCACCACTTTCTCGGCAAAGCCATATTCGCTGTCAACGCACGGCGTGGCCATAGACAAAGACGATGTTAATCACAGGGAAGATACGCAACGGCAAATAATTGGTTTTTTTTATATCATCTGCCAGGATTGTCCATCTTTACCTCTGGCCTGCCGTGATCGCTATAGGGGAGGGGCCGTTGGGTGGACGTGGCTCTTCACACGTCCTCATCTCTACTTCCACCTTATCCAAGAACTGCAGAACGGATGGCACAGAAGAGTTGAGCATACAATTCAGAACAAATCCATTCATATATCACATATCCCTCATATATCTCATGTCAGAGAGCAGTTACACAGAGTTGGGTTATTTTTGCACACAGGGAGAAGCTTTGCAAAAATGTCCAAGAACTCCGACGAAAGACAAAAATAACTTTGTTCTCACCAAGCAGATGGGGCTCGTTTTCAACTTTGTCCATTGTATCTGAAAGGACGGGACAGCAAGGCAACGCAGTTTATTAAAAACAACATTCTGCTCTGTTTAGCAACTTCATTTCTAAAGCATGCAGTGTCCAGTCCACAAAACCAAAGTTCAAGAGTCAGCTCACCCAAACCCAAAGAAGCCAAGAGTTTCCCTGCAATTTGCTGAGGTTCTCAGATCTTAGTTTAGAAATGCAGGCATTCATGGAATTCAGGTTACGGTGCTTTACGGTCAAACATACACTGGGAAAACTCAGCGGCAATTTGTCTTTCCAGAAACAATGATACACTCACTGTGAATGCCAGATCTCTACTGAAGTTTTTTTTTTTTGTTCTAGTGTCATTTTTAAACACTTGAACAAAACAAGTGATATCCTTTTATCCCCGTTATATGAGTACGACAAATCCAGCAGCAGAACTCTCAAAACCTCTGCAAATGAAACTGAAAAAAGGCTTTTACCCCGTCAGCTGATCATTTGTTTATATAGCCTGGTATCATACACAACGTCACAATGGGCTTTAAAACGTTATACGGAACAAAGTACGTACGTCATGCAATTAAAAACCGTCAAGAATATGAGACTGAATAAAAAAGGAGGAAAATCAAGATGAATAAAAGAGTTTAAAAAAAGAAGACAGATGAAAAAAAAGGACATCTCAGGCAGACATGTAATGTGAAATATTAGGCTCCCCACATTCACCTCAATGCTTTGGCTCAGATGATTTGTCGCTGAGGCAAATGAACTCAAATTATGGAAATCTAAGTGACCGAGGACCAGACCATGACATGCCTTTATGGTGATCATTAAGACGTTTCATCAATTTTCACAACTCAGAAACATACAGTGAGGGGAAGTAACAAGTAAGGCATTGTGTTCATGAATCAGTTAAAATTCTGGTGGTTGAGTTTGAAAACTGAAGACGTCCAAATGACTTTCTGCCTGTGGCTACCGGACCTCACCGTGACCTGAGCTCGATGTGATGAATGCACGGGAAACAGTTTCCCCTTTTCAGCAGACAGGAATGCTTTGATCTTAATGGTAGTCACACCTTGTCAAATCAGGAATAATTAATGCTCTCACAAACCCTAAACTGAGCTCACACTCGATTTGCATTTCCAGGACCTAAAACAAGACTTTCGTCTCCTCTGAATTTACCTTGAGGAGAAAAATTCCAGGCGCTCAGGCGAGAATAACGTCTGTTCTTAGATATCTGTACACCGATGGAACCTGGCGTGATGTCTGCTGGTGGTTATTCCCGTTACGGATACTTCTTCAAAGAGATCCTTAAGACCAAGAGGACCTAAACCCCACTGTGAATGGATGTTAGTGCTTCTTTATGTTTGGCTTTGGAGAGCTCTTTTGACTGGACAAAATGGATTAAAGTGTAAGACAGCAGCAGTTTTTACTTTCTATCAAAAAAAATCAATAACAATGAAGTTAGTTACTGTCAAGGATGTTTACGAGGATAAAGAAGCAAAATAACATTGAACACGTTGGGACGTGCATTTTTTTGATAATGACTTTACAGGGAAATATCTTTTGTTGCCTGTTGTATTTAGTTTAATCCTACAAAGCCCCAGCCATGACGTGTTCTAAGGTGCAGATGGAAAACAAACCAGCCGTGCACACAGCTCTCCTCTACAGTAAGAACACCTGGCAGAAAGTCTCAGTGTCAGTCCGGCCTCAAAGTCTCAGTATCAGTCCAGTCCTCTGGCCGTTTGTGTGTCCCGTCTTCTTATCAGCAGTCAGTGCTTATCATAGAATTCGCAGCAGTATCTCCGGCCCAGCTTTACCCTCTGTGGTGCTGCGGCAGATCATTTCTTGTCTAACTCTAAAATGGCTGCGTGGACCGAGCCCACTCTGAATTAAAAAAAAAAAAAACAACCTCCTCAAACGTTTTGTTGAGCCTGAATCTGAAACGTAGGAAATAACCAGAGTACATCGATAAGGAATCATTTTCTCACACTTTCTTCCAGCACTGAGCGTCTTAGTTATTTAGAAAAGGCAGACCGCGTCACTGAGAAAACACGCCGTACGATCTAGTTAGTCCGGTCAGTCACGTACCCTGATGGCCGCTTTGTTGCAGTAGACCCGTGTGACAGCCAACCAGGTAGGCAGGTCGAGCATGTTCTGCAGAACCTCTTCATCCAGCTCAAGGTTAGACAGCTGCCCCTCCCCCTTTAATGTACTCAGATTGATCTTGTCTGGGGATAGGTTCTTGGTGAACCTACAAATAGAAACAGATGTCATCTGTATTACATTAAAAACATTGGGATATTACAGAAAGTTGAAATCCACTGATATGGGAGACATATGGACGTGACAGTGAATTATGAATCGTACTCAAGATATTGTACTCAAGATATTGCCCCATATGCTAATTGAAAAATGTTGCTACGTGATGAATCATCCAGAGGAAGTGTACCGGTCTACTTCTTCTATTCAAAGAGCTCCGTTAATCTCTCTCTCAGCTGTACACATGGAGCTCCATGAGTCAGGCGTAAACCCCAATCACACAGAGGGTATCTTGACCTTGCATGAAGCAGCAATCTGAGAAAATCCATTTGTTAAGTATCCCATTTCAATTTAATACACAGCACACATGACGGAGCGGTGTTCTAACATCTGCGAGTAAACAATATCTGTAGGAATAGCAACCTAAAAGAGGATGAATGCTGCGATGGATAGAGGTGGGAAGTCGTTCGAGGCCGATATCAACAGCTCTACTCTCACATAATGCAGAAAGTACCGAGCACATTTTCATATTAGTCTCCAATGTCCTCATTGATGACTGGATCAGAAAATCTAAGACCCACTTTGGATGCTGTGGGTGGGAAGACATTGTACATGATGGACATGGAACTCCACTGTATGGTTGAAATTGTTCTACAATTTTTAGAAAGAAAAAAATAAGATTTGAAAAATAATTGCTCATACTGCAGATCTAATTACCTTGTGTGTACAACACTGCATTCTGCTCTTCAAGTGGTCCATAAGGACACACAGTGACTTAGTGTGCATGTTGTGACCTACATTACGGTGTGTGTGCACAGAGTACTAGTATTTTTAAGGCCAGCTGTATAGACCCTCTCCCTCAGATTGGTAATTAACATGGTTTAAAAAGTACAGACATTCCAGAGGTAATCAACGGCAAGAAAGACGTAATTGTACAAACATGGCTTTTGCGCTGTTCGAGTTGTACTATTTAAAAAACATTCTGAAAAGGTTAGCCCAGACAAGTCGTCGTTGTGGCTGAGGACGTCCTATTTAGACTTCAGTGTCAGTCTGAGTGTCCACAGCAAAAACCTACGTACAGCGGCTGGACATGTGACCATCTATTAAGGTGCAACGCATCGCCATTCCTTTTGACCTACACTTCTGATTTGCTTCACCATCAACACAGGAGTATGAAGAACTGGCTATTACAAAACTACTGATACACGAACACTGAAAAAAAGACTGAGTAATGGAAGACATTGGCCCCGGCTGTAAATCATCATAAATACCATTAAAAGACAGAATAGACTTCAAATGTTCCATAACTGTTGATTTTTGACACAAGATAAAACTGTGTAGCTTGAATAGGCTTTATGTCTCTTGAACAGTGTGCCAGCATTTAAAAGAAGTAAAACTGGTGGTAGCAAGTAGAGACAATATGATGCTACAGACGACTGGACCACAATCAGTCAACCCTCGATGTGCCAAGGAAATGTGTTTCAGTTTGAATTGGCTGTAACTGCACTTCTTGCCATCGACCAATGTGGATAAACATGGCTGGAAGAAAAAACAACATTTTTATATTTTTTAAAAGCCAGAGGATCACTCATGAGAATGCATACCTCTGCCAAGGCCTAACACTCTTCCCAATATGACTCCTCAATGTTTGAATGGAAACAAACAAACAACATCAATACCTGTTTGTTCCCAGAAAGGCTACCACCACATACACATCTATCATCAATAGTTTGAGCTGTCGGAGAGAAAGTGTTTCCTAAAATGGTGGATGTTCTGAATGAAGACCTTTACATTGATCCTGATGAAAAAAACAAACATTATTTTTCATTACAATGAATGAATGTTATCTTGGTACCAGTGAATGAAACGTCCCCAAGACATTAAGATCAATCATGTCTTTTACCCTCAGCAGACATCAAACTCAAATCACTCGTTTACATAAGATGAATAACTTCAACACAAGACAAACGTTTCACGGTGCTTTCTGCTCGGTCTGAGGTCACCGATCTGTGGAAACACTAGAAATCCATTCTTCACGGATTCACGTTGAATGGTGAAGAAACAGCTGTGGTCCACTTTCACCTTGGAAAGTAGCCTAGACCTCTATGGACTAGATTAGATCAAGTGTTTTTAAGGGTACTGGTGAATAGTGACTGTGGATGATATTAAGCACAGATGTCGAATGGATGTAGCTATCCCCGTATCAATCGGACAGACGGGGCTTGATGCGTTCACGGACCCCGAACTGGCTCGTGCGTCTGCTCAAAGGAACAGTTAGCGTTAGCATTAGCATAGCCGGTCACGTTAATGTCGATGTGAAGTTAAGCTAACGGGACGAACCGAACACCGACGGACTGGCGCCCGAACCCCTCGCTGCTAGCCGGCTAACACGGACACACGATCCAACCCCACGACCCAAAACCTTACCTGGATAAGTGTTTGAGAATTTGCTTTTTAATGATCCCAGCCATCCCTGCTCGTCTTCGTGTTCGCGTTGGACAATAAACGCGGCTTTTCTGTCTAAAAACACTAAATACTAGCTGCCGATTATGAACGTGCGGTTCACCGCTGTGGGCATCTTGTTAGCCGCTGCTGGTCCGGGCTCGATGCGACGCTCAATTGCTACATGCCAGACTCACACACTCACACACACACACACCGCTAATATACACACACCAGTCACATACACACACCAGCCACATACACACTGGGCTCACATACACACTCCGTTAACATGCACACACCGCTAATATACACACTCCGCTAACCGACACACGTTTGCTCCAGTAACGGCACACGGACGCCACCTACCGTATTTACGTGGCGGAACAGCGGAGATAGTAAGAGAATCGGACTAAAAATAGAAATCCGGTGTGAGGCTGTTGGTCGGTCGGTTTCTTCAGCTTCCTCTATGTAACGTCGGATTTTCCCCCCGTTTATTGGTGCGTTACTCAAGACCTCTCAGACCAGTCCAGTTATAGGACCACGGGTCCAACTTCCCCTTCACGTTTACTGGTACAAATGCTTATTTCAGAGAGACAAAGCTGGTTTATAGAAAGTCTGAACGTCATCGCTCCTTTTCAAAGTGTTTCCCATGAACCTTGGATTCTGGGTCTCACATCAGATTATTTCTTAGGAAATAACAACTCCTAGTAAAGTCACATCTATTCGGTGTTGACTATTTCCCCTTCATAGGTCCCAAGTTGAAATATAAAGAAAATATAGAACAATAAAACATAATAGAACACGATATAATGTAAGATTATCCACAGACAACTTATTTTGTAAACAAAGAGTGGGAAACATGAATAGAAATGTGACAGAAGCCTATCATTCATTGCAAAAACTATGTTAATCTTAACCTCGACATTTAAGACACAATTTCACCATATTCCACTATACAAAGTTAAATCCACAATACCAAATATCCCTGTTAGTTCTGGCAATACACAAAATAAAGCAGGGGGATGTCCTAATGTTATTTATGAAGCACAGGGAACAGAAAGTAAAGAGCAATGTGTACGTTTTGTCGTGTTTACGCATTTATTCATTTCATGTGATTAAATTATATATACATATATGTTTTGTTGTTGAAATACATGACTGATCTTCGTCGTCATATGCTAAGAATGCAGTCAAATTGCAATTTCATTCTCTAACACCCAGCAAACACTAAGATATGTATTTTAGTCCAGAATATCCACCCTTTATGAAAAGCTGTGTTCCTCTAATAGCTCATAAACTGTTGAGGGTAAAGATATATTTTAAAGGTTGGCTGTTGGGGCACAAGCAGGTGATGACTGTTTTTGTTATCTGTATCTCTCTCTCATCATGTTGGCCCTCCGTAGACTGTCCCCCTGATTTTTAACTATATTCATGTTTTTCTCAGCAGCTGTTATACAAATATGTCTATTCAAAAAGTAAATACATCGCAAAAATCAAACTACAACGTTTAGATTTCCAAATCCGCCACGCACAGGTACAGACAGTTTCAACAACAGCGAGAAATTGCCAGGACAGATACAGTATATAACAATAAAGCTGTTAACTAAGACACAACACAGTCCAATCACCAGGAAGGAGTAAATAAAGATTTATATTACAATGTAGTGTTATTGGAGGGCATGGCAGAAGCTGCTTGGCAAACTGTGTATTTTAGTGACGTATTTGTGCCACAGAGCATATAAAGCTGGGAAGAATATCGAGTATAAAGCCAAGTTAGTTTCCTCATACTGGTGTCTTCAGGTATTCCTCCTGTGACATGCGCACTAAGGCCCTGCTGCTTTGTTCATGACAAGCAGAGGCCTCGGACTAAATTAGGAGCGGAGCCCCAGTCTCTGTCCAGGCAAAGCCGCGATGGAGGGCATGGAGCTGGACCTGGACCAGGAGCTCATGCAGAAGTTCAGCTGCATGGGTACCACGGACAAAGACATCCTCATTTCGGAGTTTCAGAGGCTCCTGGGCTTTCAGCTCAACCCGGCGGGATGCGCCTTTTTCTTGGACATGACCAACTGGTGAGTACGGGGACTCGCTGGGCCTGCTGCGGTACTTACTGTTTACTAGCTAGCTAACAACACACAGCGCTCAGGAGTAAAGAGATCACGAACAGGCGCTGTGACCAAAAAAACCCACGGAGAGCGTGGCTTTTTTTTAAAAAAAAAAAAAATGTGTAACGCATGACAACAAAGTAGCGTTTACGTTCCACCGTGGGCACAATGACAGATAACGACGTCGTAGTAACGTAAGTAGCTGAGTCAGTATGTTGGACTGGTGCCTGACCTGGTCACGGCGGAGGGGAAACATCTGAACTTAGCATGACGCACACGGAGGGTTTATGAAGAGAACGAGTACTACACACTCTCATGGTAACGTTGAAGCGCGGACAGGTAACCGTGTGTAACGTGTCCCTTCCCTCGTGATCCACTTGGCTGCTGACTTGCGGGTCACCAGTTTATGTAACACCAACTGACAACCGTGGATCCTGCGTGGGTTCGGGTCGATAAGAAAAGTTGACACCCGTTCTCTCATAACTACTGAATGCGTGTTTGTTTGTTTTTGTTTTTTTCTGTACGTGTGAAAACATCCCGAGTCGGTTCGGTGTCGTTTTTGTCTCTAAACAGGAAGACGTGACCGCCTAATTCCACGGCACAACCACACGGTGATTATTACGTAACCGTGGCGTCACAATGGCGTGGTAATCCTGCCGTATTACCTCAAAAGTCGTCCTTCTTGTCTTTAAAATATCACCGCGGACGACATGAGCGAGTTTTAGAGCGGAAACTACAGGTGAGAACGTGAAGAATCAGTACTCCGCGTTTACGTGTTTTTTGATTGGTGTGGATTATCGTGTCAAATACGATAAGAGTGTGAATGGTTTAAATCGCTGGGTATTTCCTCCCTTTGGTATAAATTGACAAAATGAAGGCGGCAGAGGCACCACGTGACGCCGGCTGTCTAAAAATAAAGAGCGCTGCTTTATTTACGACAGCTCCGTGCAGGGAACGCCCATCATTTATACATTTGTGCATCCCTCTGAACTCAAGGTGACACCGTGACAAGTTTAGGATGAGTGTGTAATAAATGAATAATGATCTTTTTTTGTTTTCCTCTCCTGGATCACTTTCAGTTGTAGAATAGATCGAAGTCTACACTCAGTACAAGGTAAAACACTCGGTTCGGACATTTTGTTCAGGTCCCACGTCTCTGCCGTGACCGTTCGTATTCAGTCCTACCGATGACAGACCCGCATCTGTCATCGGGATGAGCAGAGATCAGCCCCGAACCTTCACGCGCGTGCCACACGTGTCGGTTCAAACGCTCGGCAATTAGGAACATTCCTCGGAGGTTGGATCGAACCGAGACGTCTCCCCGAACGCTAATTGCTTTCTTTCCACGGGCCGTTATCTTCTCCTCTACAGATAGATACACAGTTACCTGTTCTCATCATCTGAATTCCTTCTCCCTCCTGCCTTAGGAACTTACAGGCAGCCATTGGAGCCTACTACGACTTTGAGAGTCCCAACATCACAGCACCGTGCATGTCCTTCGTAAAGGATGTCACGATCGGAGAGGGCGAATCCGTTCCGCCGGACACGCCCTTCACAAAGACCTGGAGGATACAGAACACGGGTAGGTGTCGCGTCTGGAAGGAGGCCCCGCGCAACTACAGGAGACGCTTCCATATGAAAATGAGCGTTGAACATAGAGGTGTCGTATGTTGAGCTCAGCGCAGCGTCTCTTCGGCGTGTCTTCCAGGTGCAGAGTCGTGGCCTCCCGGCGTGTGTTTGAAGTATGTTGGAGGGGATCAGTTTGGTCACGTCAACATGGTGATGGTGCGGTCTCTGGACCCTCAGGAAATGGCCGATGTCAGCGTGCAGATGCACAGCCCCGTCTCTCCCGGCATGTACCAGGGCCAGTGGAGGATGTGCACCGCTACTGGACTTTACTACGGAGGTGAGAACAGAAACGTCATCTAAATGTCAAACGAAGCCCATAAGGTTGGTTTAATAGATCTGCTGTAGAACTGAGTACCAGACCGTAAAGTCGTACGTTTGACACACTTGGAATACAGACAGCACATTCTGGGTGTCTGCAGCAAGATCATTTTACAACACAGGTCCTAGGCCGAGATTTTTATTTTTATTTTTTTTCACAGGAAGATAGCGAGAGTCGGTCCTGGGCTCGTCTTTTGTCTCCTGTCCGTGTCATTGATCTAAATGTTGTTTAAGGAGATTTGTTCTTGTTTTATCATTTTTTCCCTCCTCGTTTGTTACATTTAGGACAATAAGATGGAAAATGAGAGTCTTTTTTTGGGGGCAAATCTCTAGGGTCACCTACAGCAACACACGGTGCAGCTCTTCTCTTACCACACGTGTCATTCTGTCAACGCGTGCTCGTCTTTCAGATGTCATTTGGGTGATCCTTAGCGTGGAGGTCGGAGGACTCCTCGGTGTCACGCAGCAGCTTTCTTCTTTCCAAGCTGAGTTCAACACCCAGCCTCACCGCACCCTAGAGGGAGACTACAACCCCTTCGCCTCGCCACAGAAGACAAAGTGCCCCAACAGCAACAACAACAGCGTCCACGAGAACAGCAACCATAAAGATGCAGGTGAACACTGGGAGGGACCCCCGAATGAGCTGCAGCAAGATCAAAATGGACTTTCACAAAACTCTGTGAATATAGCAGCAAACAGTCTACAAAGCAATCTATCAGTAGTGACTTATAATCAGGTAAGACTAAACCCCCTGTGTCCGTCTCCCTGTGTCCGTCTCTCTGTCTCTGTCTGTCCACCCGTCTGTTTATGCAGCACTGCCACAGCTATTGCAAAGTCACACTTGTCTTTCCCAGACCATATCTAGTGAACATTTCACAACAAATTTACAACAAAAAGCCTAAAGTGAACGCGCATACCCTCGATTAAAGATTGATTAAGACAAATAATGTATTTGTTTATTTAAATGTCATGTGTGCACCTTAATGCAGAATGAATCGAGGTCGTGTGATTGTAAGAGTCATTATTGCAGCATGTCGTCACCATCACAAAATGTAATAACCAAACCACAAATGGCCGCTTTTCTACACACCACGCTGTCTGTCTTTCTGTCTCTCTCTGTCTCTCTCTCCCAGTATTTTAAATATTTGTTCTCTTCTACAGGGTATGCATGGGCCATATCCCTTTGGGGACTCTTAAAACTTGGGACTTGTCACAGTCACGCAGCACTGCACGTCTGGCATCTGTCACATCAATAAGAAGAAGAGGCTTTACAGTAGCTGGTGAGAGTCAGGAGATCCAAAAATCAACACTTTATGCAAAGTCCGTCTCCACTTCCGCTACACTGTCAGAAACCAGAGGCCAGTGCTGCTGATGTGTAGCTCAGCCAACATCCCACATCGGTTGTATGCACGCGTGAATGCTAAGTTAAAATGAGTGCAAAAAGTCTTTTTGAGTGATACTTTTTTTTTTTTTCAGAACCTTTTTTTTTTAGTCGTCAAGAGTGCAAATGAAATCATGATGACAGAAGTGTGTATTTGTGAAAATTTGCGTATGTCTGTGCAACCTGAAAGAGAGATTTTGGAGGAAAAGCCATTTATTTTGCCAACTGATTCTCCAGTTTCTGCTCGGACTCTTGACATGTATGGATTGCATTTCTGGACCGGTTCTGCCAAACTAAAGCTAGTAGTACAATTACAAACACTATCGTTTATTCTATACCTTAAATTTTTAATTTACTCTTTCAGAGAGAAAAGCAGAAACGTCCTCTGTGTACTGTTAGTGAAGGCAGAGGAATGTTCAAAAGCCGATCAATTTTTATTGTTTGGGCATTTGAGCAATTCTGTGCTTTAACTGTACCCACAAGCTTAGGTGTAGTGTCATTTTCTGCCCACCAGAGGGGGCCACCCATATCTGATAGCATATCTAGGGAACAGGATTTACGTTTATGCCTAGTTATTATTATTATCAATGATATATTGTTTATCTATAAACAGGTTATTGTAACTTGATCGCTGATCAAAGGACTCGTTTAAGTTTTCCTTGTCTTTCTTCATATTTCATCTTTGGATTACGTTTGCAGATACACTATATATATATATATATATATAAAGTAAGCCAGGATAGCAGGATTAATGGATGCACAATCAGGCTTACAGCGTGTTTTCTTTCTGTTGATCCTAGAACGTATACTATTTTGTGAAAGTCTCTGCCAAATAGAAGGAAACACGTTCAAATAAAATTTCGGACAAAAATACTTAAATACCGCACGCAAACATTTTCTGAGAAGCTATTTGCTTTTAATGTCTTGAGTTGAATGTATTTCATTAAAGTGTAATAAGATGATAATGTCTTACGAAATATTAATTTGCCCAAAGATTTTGTCCATAGTAATTATTGAAATTTGCACTAACTGGCTTATCTATGCACTGAGTGTCGTGGCCTCTTGTGTGTATTACTCCTCCACATCTGTATTTTCCGTGCAGTTAAGACCTGAAGGTTCTTAACTATCATCTGATTGTATCTGGGGTTTTTTTTTACAATCAGTGACTTGGACCACAGTGTCAGGTAAAGCCACATTTCCCCCTAACCCCCCAACAGTAAGCCCCCAGGGAGACTCAGCTATGACATCATCAAAGTAGCAACCAGTGCTACATCTCACCCCAATCTGCGTGCATTTTCCTATCCAAAACGTTTGTGACCAACACGTCTCACTCTGCTGTCAACAACGTGAAAAATGAAACGTAATCTTTCGCTCAAGTTTCATTTCGGCCAGATTGCAGGATGAATCAGTTGGCATTGGACTCATACAACAGCACATTTAGAGTGAACAAGTGCAAACAGATGAAAGCTTTTTCCCTGTATGTTTGATGAACGTTTGTATGATTAAATTATCACTGAAATCAAGTGGCCTCCGTGATTTGATGTGTCGTTTTTCCAGGAGCAGATGGACTGACCTCTTGTCATCATTTGACACACATCTAAAACCATTTCGAAGCCACCCGGTCGTTGGGTTTTTCTCCTAACGTCTCCCTGTCCTGAGTCCCTTTGATGATGAGATGTGTGCTCTGTGTACCTTGTAAATGTCCCTCTCTGCCATGTCTGTTGCTCTTTGTGCTCTGTTCATTGTTGGAGCTGGAACAACTCAGCCCCAATCCCGCCCAGCGGCTGCTGTGTGGTCAGTTAGGTAGTATCTCTGTCTGTATCTGTATTACAGTTAGATTCTTTGTGATGTTAACTTGTAGTCAAGCAGCAGGCCCGAGACTGGTGAACTACACTAGTGAAGTACATTAGTATTTGCTTTTACTTGGTTGGGTACTTGAAATGCTACCTGTACTTGGGTACGTGAAGGACTTAAAAACAGGAAAGTAGAGCTGTTCTCGTTAGCGTTCATACTTCCACGAAGGCTGAACGAATCGATAGACAACACTTTGGACTAACGTGTCAGTTTCCTTCAAAGTTCAAGTTAAAGCTGCTCCGTTACGTCTTACAACCTTTAGTTCTAACTCTAGTGCATCCTGCCCAAATTGTACCAGATGAGAGTCCTGATCCACATTCAAACCAAATTGCTCATCTTGGTAGTCTATTATGGGATAAATACGCCTGATTGATCACTTTTCATCAACCATCTAAGACGGCGACACACACACACACACATACAGATTTTTCAAGAAGAAAGAAGAAAGGCGGAGTCAGATTCCACGTTAGCCTGGAGGTTTACTGGTCAAATGTTGCCCCCCCCCCACCCAGAGCCCCAGTATCTGATAGAGCCTATTGTCTCTGGCAACGGTTGCATCCCATCGCGCTCACTGCTGCAGAGTCTGCCTGCATAACCACACCGCCTCGGGGGCCTAACATTCACTTTCCTCCTCCTGCTCAGGCTCACAGAGGAGGAGTCATGTAAAGCAGCGAGGCCATCAAAAGCTGCTCAATAACTCAAAAATACATTCTAAGCGAACAGTTAACGATCATACCGATTCTCTTTCCGTCTTCACAGTTTTTGAGTTTACGGCTTAGTTACGATTGGCACGACGAGCGTAAAGCGAAGGATGAATGAAAGCAACGTCAACTGCGGGAGTCAGAGTTCTCTAAAGAAGTGAAAGTAGGCAGAAAATGAGTGCGTGATGATGATTTCATTGAGAGGACGTGTGTGCCAGGCAGCTCTCCGGAATATCTCCACACAAACACACAAACATCTCTTGTTTATTCGGAGCAAACATTTGCTCTCTCTCCTTTCTCCTGAGCTCCCTCTGTGTCTCTCTTGTACTCCTTCTCACTACCAGTTACACAACTTTTTCTGACCTTTCAAAACACATCTGTGCTCCGTGTCGTGCTGTGGCTGAATCCTTTCCGAACGAACGGTATCTTTTCCTTTTACCCACCGCCAGCTGTTGTGCCAGTTAAGACAGTTTGTGTTGCTATGTTTATTTTATGGATGTTGCTTGGTTACCCCGTACGGGTTCGAGCGGACCGAGATGACCACGTCTTTCTGAGGCGGCGGTCTCAGTGAGTAACTGGACTTTTTGGTCACGCTGTCGTTGTCTCCTGAAGACCATCACCAGAAATTGGACTTTCTCAAATATGTACTAAAATACAACGCTACTACATGCAAGTAATGTGTTCGTCCTCAGAGCACTGATTCACTGATGTAAAGTCAGAGAGGACCAACCTGACACCGACCGTTACCTCCACACAAACACCTTGAAGATGATTCAGCCTGGCTTCTATTATCTCTTCTATTATCTCTTCTAGGCCTTGAAATGTCTTTTTTGGGTTTTTCACCAGAGGTCATTCTGATTGAGTGATTAATGGACTTTAACACGTGTATCATTGGATTAGATTACGTTAGATTACGTTACCTCCAATATTCTGTTTCTTATAGTTTGATCATTCAACTTAAAGGCGAGAAAAAAAAAAAATACTGTAGCTGCCGCCACATCTCCTTGGGCGCTTAGGGCTTCTCTAATTTGTTTACTTAAAGAGTTCTCTTTGTGAATAAGGCCTCCAGTCATTATTAAGCAGCCACTTACAGCTATTGGGACACACCCTTTTCTGTCGGAGGTGATATGTCACAAAGGTGCTGTGACTGTGTCCTAAATTAGACGACTTCAGCCAGGAGTCTCAGTAGCTGCACGGGACGGAAGAACTCCAGAAGTACTCCAGCTGTGGCTGCTGGGCAGTACTTCGATAGGACGAGCATCCTCAGCGGAGGCCTCAACGTTTACGGTCTGGAGAGGATCCTGACGTTTGTCCGCAGTCTTTCAGCAAAGTCAGAAGAAAAGGCAGAAAAGGCAGAGCAGTGACAACGTTGCTACTTTGACATCTTCTTTTCTCTAACGAGGTAAGACACAATCCGCCACAACATTACAGTTCTACTGTACGTACACGGCTACACGACACAAAGGACATTTTAGGGCCATCACCACTTGTAATGTTGTCATTATTACCACTATTACTACTGACATTATTACTCTAGTACTACTACTACCACCAACACTTTCACTATTATTCCTACTTCATAATACAACATGTATTAATACCACCAACACCACCACTTTCTGACCGATATCACCTCCAGCACCTATTTATGATCATAAATATACTCTCTCCGTCACTTGTAGAAGAAAATATAGATCTCATATCATATCTATAAAATCCCTCCTTCAAGTAATATTCACTTGTGTATTTTGTATGAGGTTAAAAAAAGAAAGCATTTCAGAATCTCAGCTCATAGAAAAGAAATCTTTAAATTCCTTACTGTAACCTTTACTTTGTTTGAAGTATTTTGAATTTCCCTTAACTTTTCCAGTGTTTTTGGTGTGTGGAGTATCATTTTATACACGTACACACAGAACGCATTCTGATATATTTGGAAAAATAGGGTTTTTTTCCCCACTGAACCTTAAAGTAAAACATGACTTTGAGAGGATTAAGTATTAAGTTAAATACTGTCAAACCCACTGACTACACTGGTTGCGAAACAATCAATTTGCATTTTGCAAAAAAAGGAAAATAATGGTGTTTACATAAGCTGCACCAACGCTCTTAATCCTGATCTCTACCCACTTTTCTCCAGCTCTCATACACACAGAACAGAACCATAACACTCACACACACACACACTGCAGGTGCGTTATCAATCACGTGTACATTAGTCCAGAGAATAGAGGATCGCAGACCGAACCGACCGAGCAAACCTTCTCCATATCAACTAAACGCCTCCTATCAGTTGGCTGATATGTAATAAGCTGTTTAACAACACCACTGGGGACAGGTCCATAAATAAGAGGCTTTCTTTTAATGAGAATACTTCACACAGGCACACACACTACTACACACACAATCAGGCAAAGACTTCTCTGCCAGAGATAAAGACAGATCTAGAAGAACAAGTTTTTAGCTCTGCCTAACATTTAAACAGCTCATGCCCGGAGGTGAGGAAACAGACGAGTTATGGAACACGCGGACAGCCATGTACGTCAGGGAGCTCGCTGTATTATCATGGAAACTTAGCTGAGAGGCTTTCCCTCTAATTGAGCATTTGGGTAACCAACGCTAACACTAACACAGGTGCTCATATGAATATTCCCGCAGACGTTACAGGACACCAGAGAATTCTTAGGTTTGCCTGTTGAATCACGGTAACAGACAGGATAAGTCGACTGTACTTCTATCGCGCCTTACAATGTTTGCCTCCCATTTATTCACACATCGACAGCCCAGGTAACCGTGCAAGGCCCACTTGCTCGTCCGGAGCAATTGGGGGTTAGGGTCTTGCTCGGGGACCTTACAATTATGTAGGAGCTTGGTATTGAACCAGCAGCCCTTCACCTTACCACCTAAGCCACGCCCACATCAGTGACCTGTGTGTGTATCGACAGTACAGGACATCACACGGTGAAGCTGTGGATGCAGCAGAACTCTGAAGAACTTTTGATGCAGTGAGAATTTCATGTGGTCACAGAGATATTGAGTAAAATATTGTTTTGTCTATGATTTGCCACACTCAGTATTGATGTCGTGCATCATAGAGTGTAACGTGTAACGCTGGGGACGTTCATGTTTCTTTGCATGTAAAGCAAGTAGGGAAAGAACAGCAATGTATCCCACATATCACTGCAAAGCAAGACAAACTCTTCGGTAAACGCACCACAGTTTGAGCCATCTTACTTCTACTAACGTCGTGTAGCTTTCATCCACGGCGTACGAAGCATTATAGTGACAAATTGAAAATTGGCACAAAACGGTGCCACTCCCACCCGTGAGCTGTTCCTCTTACTCATACCGCGATGGATATACAAGTTACTTTATCCAGAGATTACAGTCACCGTGTCCCACCCTTAACCTGTGAACATACGAGGCAGGTGCTGTACTTTCATTCTGAATAAACGTACATGCATCTTGACCACCTGAGGTATGTGCGATGATCCCTACGGACTTTTAAAGTGTAGTCAAATCAAATCAAATCATCGACGAGTCTTTTTACAGCGACCACATGTAGTCTGGAATTAAAAACACACGCCTGTTGTTGAAGTGACCTTTCAAAGTGGCTTATCTGTGGTGAACAACTATTGGTGAAAAGGTGGAGTAGATTCCATTGTTCTGGTTGAATGATGGTGACAGCAATGGAAGCAACGCGATGCTGATTCACTTTGGACAGAATTCACACGACAGAAAGCAAAACTATTTCATCAATAAGATAAGATAGAACTTTATTAATCCGACGCAGGAAATTGTGGTCTCGTAGCAGCAAAAAACAACATTTTGCCCGTCCTGCGACGGAATATAAATAAGATCAAGTAGAGCTGAAATTCCAAAGCTAAACTTATCGCTTTACATTAAAAATGCTGAAAAACAAACATGGCCGATTCGCTCCGTCAGAAAGCTGCAGTGTGTGATTCCGATTTTCCTGCTGAGTAAATACCAAAGAACAAATGATGCGTTTACTTAAGGCTTGTTACTGTTTAAATATTGGGTATCTGGGTATGGTTGGAGAGCAGCATCAATGTCCTTCTGTCTCAGGGGAAAATGTCACTGTTGAAAATGTCAAGTGGTCTGTGTGCCGTCTGTGACAGCGATGACAGCGTGCCGTGAAAACAATGCCTTCTTCCTCCAGCGTTAGGTCAAACATGGATATGGGGAGTCCAGGCTGCGAGCGTATAGGATTCACCGCACACTTGCCTCTCTACGTCAGCCCCCCCCACGCCGACAGCAGAAAGACCTGGACGGACGAGCCCGAGGACATCAAACCGCTTCGTAGTCTGTTGGGGCAACCTGAGCTCAGCTGGTCTGGGGTCTACGTCCCATGCTGTGACAGACTGCCTACGGAGGAGAACCCTTGGGTGCTGAGGATGATGGAGGCCCCCGGTCCCACCGGGCCTCCTTGCAGGACGCCAGAACTGAGCCCCGCTGCACCCAGCCTGGTCCAGGTGTCCCCCTCGGCTGAGATGGAGAGTCAGGTGGAGGAGCGCTGCCTGGAGCAGGTCCGCAGCATGGTGGTGGGCGAGGTGCTGAAAGACGTGGACACGGCCTGCAAGCTGCTCAACATCGCACCGGGTAGGACGCGACGCGACGCGACGCGAGGGATAAAAAAGGCCAGCAGGGTGGTCAGGGACGGTCTGAGTCAGGGCACAATGTGTCAGCAGAAGATCTCGACGATTAGCAAAACAAATAGACTTTCAAAGGCCAAAACTTCCTCTTTGTTTGCGCTCGTATCATCAACCTAAGCTTGTGTAAGTAACACCTATCAGTGCCAACACCACACCACTCTTCCCAGCTTGTGCAAACTCTACTGCTGTCAGTGGAGCGTCTCCACTTTTACAACCAGTCAATCCGTCCCTAAAGAGCATTTATTACGTTTTCACAATGCAACCATATTCGTAAACAAAAAGGGGGAAAAAAAGGAACACGAATGCTTCGCATAGGAAGGCTAAAGCGATACGTGATGAGAAGATCAACTTTTCCTCCCACAACACCAACTTTTCCCATGATTTTCCCATCACGAACAGTATCAGCTTCTCATCACCACCGACTGAGTGTTTAAATCTTAGTCCAGATAGATATATCATATTCTTTCTGTAAATGTACAGAAAGTTTGACACCTCAAGGCAACACAGGATTTTAGTTCATGAGACTCTGCTGACCCACAAATATGGCTGCTGTGAACATGCTGAATAAAACCCAACAACCCAGACAAAGCACAAAACTACAACAAAGCACAAAAACTACAACAAGAACAACCACACAGCTGTTTGCACTGACAGGCGTCATTTGATCCATTTACCATCCAGGTGGCTACTGTTTATTTGTTCTTACACAACGCTTTCTCATCCCAATATGACAATGACTTACCCTTGTTTGAACGTTTAAAATTCTTCTTAGATGTCCATAAAGCTACTCACGAGAAAAGGAGAAATAAAAAAAACACTACCTTTCCCATCCCGTTAGCTGTTATTGAACTACAACTCAATATTCACGTTCGTCTTTTTTCGTCACTACGGCGGTACAACACGAAGTAACTTGATTGATCCTCATTACAGCCAATAGCGAAGCGCCCTGACGTCTCCAAACGGTATTGCGATCCTTGATTGGTCAATTTTTCTCCTCTTCAGAGACCCGAACTTCCTGCCTTTGGAGATAAAATTTGTCCCCAAACGCTATTTGAGGGATTTCGAACCACGCGGTTTTCATCATTTTACGTTTATTCGTGGATTTAAGTTCACCCCACCTCTGGTCTTAGCCGTTGCGATGCATTTTACGTGAAGCGTTGACGAGGGTGGAAACGCTGCGTGTGTTCTGAAGTGAAATGACTCCGCCCCCTACGGCTACGAGCCATGAAAATCATCCAATACGATGATACGTGGGAACCACCAAATCAATAAGATCAATATATATATATATACATACGGTATATACGGACTAAATCACATCAAGACTCACTCATACTTGACTCACTCACGCTTTCAAGATTCAAATATTTGAATTTCATATAGACAAGTGCCTTTTATTTTGAAGGTATCGTCCACGTGTTTGACTTATAGTTTACTCACTGGACATAAGTGAGACTTTTAAAAGGCAGAAATATTGATGCTTATAATGTGATATCGTTGATATTTCATATTGATACGTAAAGCTGCAAAGGCACTAATAAGTACTGCGTTTGGATAAAGTTAGTTGGGTAAAAATTACAATGGTTACCTGGGAAGTATACAAGTAGCAGTCAAGAGACTGAAAAATGACTTAAGGTATGTACAACATAACTAAAGTTCATGTAATTCAGTTTAAAATAACTCATCAACCATCTGAGCAACACATTTGCAAACCTACACTCAGCTGAGAGCACTGAGAGCACAGCTGATCAGAATCTTTTCCCCCTCAGACCCCATGGAGTGGAGCACTCTGCATGTTCAGAAGTGGCTGCTGTGGACCGAGCACCTGTACAGACTGCCGCAGGTCAGCAAGCTGTTTCAGGGCCTGACTGGGAGAGATGTGTGCTCCATGACAGAGGAGGACTTCAAACAGTGCTCCTCACAGTGTGGAGACGTCCTGTATGCTCATCTGGACATCTGGAAGTCAGGTAGGAGGAACACGGAGCTCCACACGACAACTACCACAGAGGAATGTTTGGAATAATGCGCACGTACATACATCTTGTTGATCTTGACCTTCCACCTGTTTCTTCAGCTGCGTCCATGAAGGAACGCTGCCCACCTGGCGATGGCAAATCCGGTAAGTTCACATTTCTGTGACGGTTCCACGTTTGATTTATGCTGAGATAACACACATCTGAAGGTAAAACCACCGTTTTGTGTTCCAGATGGTGAGTCCTGGTCGGACGTGGTTTGTAATTACACCAGCCAGCCCATCCACCTGTGGCAGTTCCTCAGAGAGCTGCTGCTGAAACCCCATAACTACAGCCGCTGCATCCGCTGGATCAACAAGGAGAAAGGTGAGCTAATGGAGGTTCAGGAGGAACCCTGACCCTCCTCCTCCTCAGGCTCTTTTTGATGGAGAAGGAATGAATCAGAACACAGGAAAAGTAAAACTGAATCTCAAAGAGGAAATGTTGGTCAATACTGATGAAGCCTGATGCTTTTTGAGCGTGAATTATTGCCACAAACCTTAAATATGTTTGTATGAAATATTTTTTCAGTATCTTTGTTAAGTCCGACATGCATTCAAAGCAATAAATGGTGGTTTTCATTTTATATTGGCTTTTTCTGCCCCTCATGGTAAAAGAAGAAGAAAAAGAAGCTTTAACGTTTCTATTTGAAAAAGCAGAGAAAAAGTCACTTATAATCATCGTCTGGGATCATTTTAGTTCAAACACTCCGGACCTTTGATGGATGTGACTAATTGTTCGCCACGCTTCCTTTCTCAATCCACAGGAATATTCAAAATAGAAGACTCGGCTCATGTGGCCAGACTGTGGGGCATCAGGAAGAACCGGCCGGCTATGAACTATGACAAACTGAGCCGCTCGATACGTCAGTACTACAAGAAGGGCATCATCAGGAAGCCCGACGTGTCTCGCAGACTGGTCTACCAGTTCGTCAACCCGGTATGATGGCGAGATCGGTGAGGACGAGCAGCGAGAGAGTACAGGCCAAAGATATGCTGGACATACAGTAGATTGAACTCCCCGGCTCGTTCCTTGTATGTGTTGTTTGAATTGTAAAGACTGCCTAGTAACATATGCACTCCTGCCTATCACTCTTATTCATACATACAACAGGAATGTATTTGTTTCTTTGTCTGTTTCCTATCTGTAGCACTCGTGTCTGAGGTTTCTTTTGTTTTTTTGGTATCTCAAAAGGTCACTTCCTGTGTATTTTTTCCCTTTATTCTTCTGAACGGTTGCCCTTTAAATCCTCTCCACGATGACAATTATTCCCATTTAGGTATCAGGCACGTTTGGCGTTGCAGAGCGACGCCAAGCAAGAGATTATTTTATAAACGTCTTGACTTTTTGTCTTATTCACATTTATTTTCCCGGGTGTATGTTGTGGATCTAAAATAAAAGAAAATGAACGATCGAGTGTCGTTTCTGCCGACGCAGTCGAACACGCAGGTGACGCACATTCACGTGCAGTCCATGCAAAAAACACACAGACGCTCATTTCTCAGTAAACTTGTTTCCCTTTCAAACCAATATCGCAATATTGACACCATCACAACAACTTGGATTTGGGTTCTTCATCACCACCATCATTATCTGTGATCATAATCATCTTCACGCATATTTAAATGAACTTCTCGTTACATCAAGATGAACAGGCACTACACCAGTTAGGAGATAAAAGTACGTCACTAACTATGAACATACATCTTCTAGACTGCTAATAGAGGGTTTCCACAACATGACGTGTTGTCCCCTGTGTGCATAAGGAGGAGATAATCAACATAAAAAAAGCATTTACATGTACACCTCTTTACTGCCTCAAGGTGGTTAGGTTCCATTTTCAACTCAACACAGTTGTACAGTTACAATAGAATATAATCTTTAAATTACATCATCATATACAAATCTGACAGCGTGGGATAACGTCACGCTTTTATGGTACATAGACAATTCCATTGCAATGAAATTCATACGATATGGTACCTATTATTTAATACGCTTCCACTGCGGTTATTTGAATGAAACACATTTACATGTTTAACACTACATTTTGTCTTAATAGTCAATCACTTGCATTTTTTTCATATTTTATCATTTACATTTACACAACTCATACAAATCATACTCACACACTGGAAGATGTTGATGACACCGCCCCTCCCCCCCAGGAAAAGAAATCAGAGTAACCTGGAAACGTCGATTGTGTACGTGAACTTGCATGTTTGGGAGTGTGTTGCGTAGTTTGCATTTAACTCGTATCTGCGCGCGTGTGTGTGTGTGTGTGTGTGTGTGCGTGTGCGCGCGTGTGGATGTGGGACAGTTTGATGACCTTTTTGCTATGCTGGACAGCTTTCGTACGCTAAGACACAACTTGTGAGCTGGTGATGTGTTTCTCCTGGTGTGTGAGGCTCACACCTGTCGAGTTCTGTTGCGGACACTGAGCTAAACACATCTGACTCCTGTCGGCCCGACGGAATTTAACCTCCTCCGGACGCTGAAGTTCTACCGACCGTCTTTCCTGTCAAATCGTCTCATCGTCGGAGACTTCGGTGTAACGCAGCAATGCATTCGCTAATTCAAACCGTACAGGTGTCTTCTGAAGTATACTTGGAATACGTCGTTTTGTCAGACGTACGAAGTTTGGGTGGACCTGGACGCAGCTACAGGTTCATATTTCACTGATGCTCTTTTACAATGTGCTATGTGAAGTTATTGCATGGAGAGAAAAAACAGGAAGTTGATGGTTTTGGGTCATTCTTTGGCTCAGCAGCAAAATGGGCCACGTACGTAACTAGTGCTTTTTGCTAGGCAGGGCTTCAAACGACAGAGGAAGACGATGTTTGGACAACATGGCCTCTTCCGAGCCCACGCACTAGTACATTCATGTCCTGTTGAAGAGGCTTCCATCTGCAGACAACAAGCCTCCGTTGGCCCCTCACTATGGGAAAAAAAGTGCCTAGCATCGGTGTTGTTCACAACTCTCCACTGACACTGCGATGCAACCTGAAAAAGATCCGACTCGGGTCTGAGGGATCGTGTTTCGTGTAAACGGTGTTCCTCATAAACACGGATGATGGAAAGAAAGGAGACCTGAACCGAAACCAAACATGAAACCTTCTGCTCACGATGTTGCAGATCCTTTGCGTGAGTAGCATGAACGTGATATCGACAAAGGATCGCAAAGGAAGGAAAAAGAAAATCCAAATCAAAGTTAAAGTGAAAAAAGAAACCAGAAAAAAAAAGAGTTCACCGACGAGGTTCCTCGACCGACAACAGAAGCGTGCGATGCTGAAAGTGAAGTCTGCATCTGTGGTTGAAGTGTTGCATCTCGTGGCTGCAGGATTCTGGGAATGCAAGTGGTTGCATAGCGCATGCTGCTATGCAACGTCAGAAACGGTTAGAACACAGAGCACTGCACACACTGGAAAAGAGGTTGGACCAAAGCACAAAGAAAGAAAGAAAAGAAAACTATCGGATACTGTCTGTGGTACTTTCAACACTACAAAGCATTCTTAATGTAAGACGGACCACACACAGCATTGAAAATGCTACACAAAAATGGCATCACACCGTACTGTATATACACAATGCGGGTTGGAGAAGCTCTTTGTCTTTGTCGAATGGGCATAATTGATTATATTCTCGTCCCATTTTCACACGTTTAAATAAGCTGCATCATATATTAAACAGCCACAGCTACACGGAGAAGCAGAATGTGTGCCTGCGCTGCCTGGATGTTGTAGCTGGATGTGTATACACGGCAATAACTGCTGCTCCTGTTTTTAAATGTGTTAGTCCACCCACCCCGAATGCAGATAAAATATATTATACTCATATATTGTCTTTTAGGTTACTAAGTTTTTATTTAGGCAAGACTGCTTGGCGCATCTGTTGGGCAAGGGATATGTTGCTCTTAAGTCTCTGACTATGTGTGGTACAATTGGATGGGACAGTTCAAGCTGCCTCCAATGGCGTGTCCTTGTCCCGTAACGTGACTAGATGGGCTCGACGTAATTGGCCGGGTACAGTCCCTCTCTACCGTTGTCCAAACGACCTCTACACCAGCCTTGTTCATCTTCGTCCTCAGTCTTGGTCAGCTCGTCACCTGTGAAGGACACACAGAGTCCTCAATCAGTCCTGGAGCCAAGTCTGAGTGTGGTACAGAGACTGATTTAAGTCTTAGTGTGGTACTGAGACTGATTTAAGTCTTAGTGTGGTACTGAGACTGATTTAAGTCTTAGTGTGGTACTGAGACTGATGGAAGTCTTAGTGTGGTACTGAGACTGATTTAAGTCTTAGTGTGGTACTGAGACTGATTTAAGTCTTAGTGTGGTACTGAGACTGATTTAAGTCTTAGTGTGGTACTGAGACTGATGGAAGTCTGAGTGTGGTACTGAGACTGATGGAT
>OMNV01019101.1:3401-24378 GCA_900303265.1 Brotula barbata
TCTCTTTTTTCCCTCTGGATTGTTTGGGTCTATCCCCGTCCCTCCATAAAGGCCACGCCCATTTGTGCCTGACTCGATTTTCTGTCATTGTAAATTTTTCTAAATATATTCTTGTGTCTCCTTCTACAATTTTGGGGTCAATTTTACATGTAGAATGTCTGAACCAAGCCAGACAAAGGTTTTAAAAATATAGATTAGATTTCTGTTTCTCTACATATCCATTATTCACCTCCACCAAACATGAAATATCATTGACCTGATGGTGGCGCTGTAACAACAAGTTAGATTTGGTCGATAACTTTGGAATTAGACTTGGTACAATCGAAAGTTTAAGTTTGTGCAGTGTATTGAATTTTCCATTCTAGAGAACGTGTGATATGTGATATATCTGTGATATATGTGTGATATATGTGTCTTATATATGTGACATGACACCTACAGTGTTTTTATACGACATACATTAATCTACTGTGCACACGGGGCTGACTGTGGACGCCCCCCACGTTTGCCTCGCCTTCCCCCGGTTCCGTTTCGACCACATCGAGGCTAATTCCGTGCCTGGGCACTGAGGGAACAGCGAGGCGAAGCTGCCGTGGAACTCCCTCCTGAACTGTCGTCCCATGAAGCAGCTGAACAGAGGGTTGATGCAGGTGCTCAGGCTGCAGATGCACATCTCCAGGGAGAAGGCCAGGTCTGCAGGACTCCACGAGGCCGGCCGGTCCGGGTAGACTTTACGCATCACGATGGCAGCGTTGCGGCTCAGGTGGTAGGGCAGATAAAACAAGGCGAAGAGCACCAACGCCGCACACAACACCCGTCTGAGCCTGCGCTGCTTGTGGTAGGGGTCAGGACGAGAGGGCCGGTGCCGCAGCTCGTTGACGCTGCGCAGGCCGCAGTAACAAATGGAAAGGAGCGGGAAGAGGAAACCTGTGATGGAGCAGAAGAGGGAGTAGGGGAGACTCCGCCTGGTGTCCTTCAGCAGTATGTACAGGGAGCAGATGGTGCGGTTGCTTTCGGGACAAGTCTGGATGAGGGTCATGCTGGCCACAGGGATGCTGAGGATGAGGGTAGCTATCCAGACCGCCACACACAGCAAGCTGGTCTGCCTCCGACCCAGCAGCACCAGAGAGCGCAGGGGGTGAACGATGGCGAGGTAGCGGTCCACGCTGACGCAGGTGACGAAGAAGATGCTGAGGTAGAAGTAGTTGTGGTAGAGCATCCTCACGGCCGCACATAAGGGAAGACCCAGACTCCAGTACAGGTGGTCCAGGTGGTACTGGATGAGGACAGGCAAGGCCAGCAGCCAGGAGGTGTCAGCCAGGGTCAGGTTGAAGAGGAAGACCGAGCTGCGGGTCCAGCGGCGCATGCGGAGCAAGAAAACCCAGAGGGAGAGCAGGTTGAGGGGTAATCCAAGGATCAGGACCACCAGGAAGAAGGTCGGGATCAAGTAGAGCTGGGTTATCGAGAAACCTTCGAGGGCCGGGCTGGGCAGCTGGCAGAAGGCTTCCTCGGGAGGCTGAGGGGACACGTTAGCCGTGAGTACAGAGGATGAGCTGGCTGCTTCCAACTACTTCAGTTACCTACAGGGTGAAGTTGTAGTATAGTCAAGTAGCTACAAAGCTACTTTTAAATTCCTGGCGGAGTGGAGACAATCTGAGGGACAGTTGCTCAATTTTAAAAAGGAAACATCCAGAAAAGTGTCCAACTCTGTCCATCACAGTACGAAAAAACAGGAAACACTAAACCAGCTTCTCTAAATAATCTGAATACGGTGATGAGTTCACTTCTTATTCTGTTTCGTCCGGCAGGATAAAACATTTGAAAATCTTTGAAAACAGCCGACATAATGAACCGTTCCGACCTACCTGAGCTTGATGGTTGCCCATGTCTTTGTGTGTGGCAAATGAGAAAACCATGCCAACATATTTTTGGTATACACACACCCACCAGGGTGAACAAACATTAAATAGTTATCAGCGTTCACTCGCACCATCTGTTCCAGGACTTCATTCAGGAAAGGAGCTGGGAACGGGGACCTCAGGCACAGTTGAACTTCAGTTAATTTTGGGTTATTTTACAGATAAACAATTACAATTGCTCCAATTGAATTGATGATTTATTCTGTATTTTTTCTTCTTTTGCTTACACAGAACACGTTTGGTTACAGGCTGCTATATAAAATGACAGAACAAAAGTAAGGAAACATCAAATTGCAACTTGAAGAACAGGTTCAACCTTCTTTTTCATGAACTTCTACGGTATAAAACAAACGACACTATGGAATAACGAAACAGGACAGGCTTAAGAAAAATAAAGGATTTCAAGGAGGCGTACAAAAGAAAACGGATTACAAGAAATCTCAATGTATAATTAGAAGTGTTAAGGCAACATCAGGCGTTAGTTTAGCTAAAAAGGCAAAGTGGAACAGTCCGATAATGTTTGGCTACGTGGTCAAATCGACATGCATCTCAAACTAACATACAGTTAACATGTTACTTGCCTGAGTTTGAAGTATAGCCAGCCAACTATTTTACAAAGACTCAAATACACTTACAACAGCAGATTCTTCTCACATATTTTTGGTTAATCAACCTGAAATGTCCTTCATGTCGTAAAAAAAAACAAAAAAAAACAAAAAAAAACTATGATGCTACGTTTGTCCTTAGTCAATACAAACAGGAAATCAGATTGGAGAACACACATACAGTTACAGTACAATTAAGTTCCATTTAAATGAACACAGATTAGAATAAGATCACAGATTCTCACTTCAGTATCAGGATTGTGAACATGTAGTGTCACTCCAACAATTAGATCAACATGTTTCTGTCTCGGTAGCCATGATCCATCAAGTGCTTTGTGCAAAAAAAAAAAAAAGAAAAAAAAGAATATTTATCTTTCCTTCTCTGCTGGCACAGCTGAGGAAAGCAGAAGCATGAAAAGGAGGTGCTGGGTGATGTGCTTTGTTTGATGGAGCAAACATAGTTCAGTAGGTGGGGACGGGTTTTCATTAGCTCCAATGTGTTGGTAAACAGAAGCACATTAAAAAGGGATCTCTTCACTCTCTGGGCTTAAGGCTCTCAACTCCTGGAACAGGACTCAATGACTACAGTCAACAAGCACCAGCTGCTGCTGCTGCGGCTCACGCCAGGAGAGCTCAGATACCAAACTACTGGCCGTGGCAGGGTGAAACAAAACATTGATAATCTGCCCTTACTCACATTACTGAAACACATTTATACCAGATTCTCTTAATAAAAAGATACTTCACATGCCAGATTTTGGCCCGAGGACACTGACAGCGTGACTGTGAGCAGGACTCTCCTCACAGTTTCATAGGAAATAAGTGGGAAAATGATTTGAAGTCAGAATTTTGAGGAAAAAAGCAACGATTCTGACTTTAATCTTAGATTTCTGTTTTTTTAGCGTTCAGACTTTTCCTGAATTCAGACTTTTTTCTTGGCCCTGTGCTGAGTGAGTTACATATGAAGGCATTCGGTCTTTGGTTACTGATAGTGGCACTTATAATAAATAGTAATTAAAACAAGTCTACAGAATTCCCTCACTCATTTCATTCAAAATTGGATGATCCTCAGCATTACACTTACAACACAGAGATTTAAAAGCCATAAATACGAGATAGATTTAAATTCAAGTGCATGGAGGCTTCATCTTCAGCATGCATTAAGACCCAAGTCTTCCACCTGTGCGAGCTTCCACAATCAGCAGCGCGGTGAAAGCGGGTGACCAGGGATTGAACAAACGTGTAGCTCTTTTATAAGTAATTGTCCATATCCTAATACACAAGCAGGGTAATCTTCTCCTCTAATCACCATGTCCTCCCACGTGTAGCTGAGCCAACAGTGAGTCGCTGGGCTAGAGACACTCTGACAGCACCTCATGTTGGGGTATGGACGGATAAATCATGGGCGTACAGGTGCAGTTATTGTCCTGCTGGCTGTTAAGGCTCAGTTGGATCTTCAGCTTCTCCACTTCATAGTTATGGAGGTACTCCTGGACCAGGTAGCGTTCCCTCTTAATTCGAGCCTTCACCTCAGAGGGAACATCGGGAATCATCCAGGCCACAAAGAACTTGACCAGGAACACCACATGCTACGTACAAAGAAAACACAAACAGACACTCTTAGCTTTGGCCTGAAAAAAAAAAGAAAAGCAGTGAAAGTAACTCTGCACAGATTCGCACAGTGAGACCGATGGACATGGCAGACAGGAGTTACTGTGACTTGACTTTACAACTAGAGGAAGAATTTGAAATCATCTGAAATTGTGAGGCATGAGATTACCTCCATGATGATGATGAAGGCAAGCTTGGCCGCCAAGATGTGCCAGAACTGCATGGTGTGGGTGTACTCCTTCTCGTGGCCCGGAGGGTAGCGGTAGTCACGATACCTTCAGGACAAGAACCGTCAGAACAGTCATAATCTGATGGCTTTTGAGAAGGAACAATGGCTTTCAAATGAAATGTCATGATTTTTATTTTTTCATTTACATCTGACTTAGATCAATGACATTTCTTTGTAAGTTGCAGCATTCTGTGGATATTTGGCGTTTAGGTCTGTGACCTTTGAAAGCGCCCTGATTGAACCCTGCGCTATTCCCTCAACAGTACAAACACAACATGGACGTCATTCATACTAATGCACACCACAATACAAGCTCAACACGTGTTGTGCATTCCCAAATATTAACTGAAATATAACAACTATCTTTGTCCAGGCGGTAACACACACTAACACACTAACGCTCACTCGGACAATCTAATCCAAGGCACACGCAGAGACCACGTGTAATGTACCTGCAGGTGGTGATGGAGCTGTTGAACCAGGAAGGGTTCTCCCCTTCCTCAGGCCTGTTGATGGGGTCGATCGCAGAGATACTGAACACAGACAAGCTGTTGTTTATGTAGCCTTTCATGTTGAGCTCACCGTCAGGATGGTAGGCATACATGTACACAAGCCGTGGGATCATATCAGAGGTGAAGGCCACAATGAACGCCTGAAAAGCAGCACACAAAGGACAGTGAGGGAAACTGCAAAGAATCCATTTAGTGCTATACAGCCACATCGGTCATCTCCCATTGTGGACGTTATGAATGGACGCACGGTAGGGAGAACAAATCCACCACTCACGTTGGTGACCACAGAGAGAATAGCCATCCCGTTCAGGATTTCCTCCCAGGCACCGATACTATGGGCTTTGGCTGCCACAGGTCGTCTGAACTGAGTGGTGAGCTTCCAGGCATCCACCCTAACTTCAATGATGTTGTTGATGAGTGCGAGGAGAGGGGCCAGGGGGAAGGAGGCCACGAACAACGTGATAAAACCAAACTGGATCACTGCGAAAGTGGGCAGAGAGTATGTGGAAATGACACCATCTGTAGGATATCCAGTGGCACTGCATCTTATTATACTGTCCATCCACTCATCCATCCATCCACTCATCCATCCATCCATCCATGCATCATTTATCCACTCATGTTTAGGTCATGCATCAAGCCCTCCCCTGTGATTTGGGATTTATTTTTTTCTGCAACATTTCCAAGACCATGACACAGAAATTGAGATGGTCTTCACTGCAGCCATGGTTTTAGCTTAACGTGTATTTACCCATCTCCAAGTATTCGTGGAAGAGGCCAAGTTGTCCAAAGCCCTGCAGGTCATGGTCCTGCTCCCAGCGGCTGTAGAGACTCTCAGGGTGGCTCCGAGCCTTCCTGCTGCCCCACCAGTTCATCATCCACCTGGCCAAAGGGAGTAATAAAGCTCTTTAAGGTAAAATTCAAGCCAAGGATTACATTATTCAGCAGTGGCTTTGAGCAGCACAATGAATTAGACCTTCTGGGATATTTTTGACTTGACACTGATCAGAATGTGATGACCCAGACGACCTTTGCATTTCAATAATGGCAGCTCATTAGCTACAGAAACCACAGTGTAAAATGGTCTCCTGCTACTTACGGGACAAGAGCCTCTTGGATGTTTCCCCACACCTGTTTACCAGTCATCACTATGACCAGCTGAGTGGTCAGTTCAATCAAACAGCCACCAGGGTCACACTGAACACAGATGGTGAGACACAAATTTGGAAAATAAAAGATCAGAGTTCAGGCATCGATGGAATAAATGTTTGAACCGAATTTGAATCTGGTACCTCTTCATTCCTTAGATTGCTGTGTTTGCCAAACATGTAAGCATACTTTCCAGGATAGCCAACAAACTTTCCCTTAAAGAAAGCCACGTAGAAGCAGGAGGAGTAATAGTTAACAAACTGGAAGAGGAACATCTTGACTGTCAGTTTGTTCTCGTACTCCAGGTGGGTTTTGGGGATTTCTGCCACGTGAGATAAAACAAAACAAAACATCAACATAATTTGAAGGCATAAACTTTAAAAGGTGCACGATTCAGCGGAGGCTCTCTTTTCCCCTCACCCATGTCAGTGATCCAAATAGCCACTCTCTCATACATGAGGTTGAGGATCATGATGATGACAAAATTGATGCAGGAGGCGGTGACAGAAGTGGCCAACTGTGGTGTGATGAGTGAGCCAACCAGCTGCAGGTTGTTGGTGGGACTGTCCTTCATGATGCTGGCGAAGGCTGCGTACACTGCAAGGCGGTACGCAATCACCCCAATGATGCAGGCAATGATCAATGACACCTTCAAGACAGAGACAATGGTGGAGACACATGAAAGGAGGACACGCCGTAGCAAAAGGACAATCAAGGTGCAGACATCAAAGCACATGTGCTGAAAGTGCAAAGGGCGAAATGCAGAGACAGATGAGATTAAGAAGCAAGAGCGAAGTACTGCCAACATATAGCAAATGCTTCAAATACGTCATGCTTGAAGGATGCACACATGCCCCATGAGCACATACTGTAACTAACACAACCTTGGTGATTACATTCACTCACATTTCCACATCTTCTACTTCTACTGTAATAACTATCGGTACCTATATATACAGTCATATATAGTTGAATATGAAGAATCAAATGAGATTGTCCATTGATAATAATGATATATTTTAGTCAAGAAATTAAGCTATTAAATAAATATAGAGGCTGGACCAACAGTTGGAAGAATTCAAGACACTGTGCTCACCCAAAACAGGACGGTGGCTGCGGACAGGCATGTGCGTACACACTTGCTTGTTACAGGTAAGTAAGGCTCCATTTCCTAAAGCATCACCAAGCAAAGCATGGACACGGGAGTCAGTCACCTTTTGTTATATTCTGAAAAGACGGTTCTTAATGGCCAGGTTCGGAGCTTGGTTGCCCAATTAATCAATTTCAGACCGAGTCTAATCCTTCCTTTCTTCAGTAGTCTCCAGTTGAACTTATGCTTTCGCAATAACCTGTTTCAAGATAATACCGCTGACATGATGCAGCAGACTGAGGGGGATACTAGAGGTTTTTGGGTCTTTCCAGAAACATTTGTTATCCATACAAGTACACCACACCATTATCATCAATTTTAGACTCCATGTCAACTGCCACCCTTACCCACAGTGTCACAGCGGCCCAGCAGAGAAATAATTTTCCCATTAGATCAGCAGTGGTCCTGTCAATAACCAACTCCACTTCCTATAGACAGGTAGGTTGTAGCAGGCTGTCAGGGCAAATTTCAGCCCCTGTGTTTTATATACATTTCATATATATGAGTCATTTCATATTATCATATACTCTATGACCATCTGTGACCACAGCAAATGCAAATTTAAAAGTTCTAGTTAGATGCATTATAATCCATCTAATGAGGACAAAAATAAGTAAGTTCACCAAATGCAAAGGAAGTCTAAAACAGAATTCTTTAAAACATGGGCTACTTAATTCAATGAGCCTTTTATCACTCGCATGAGGTTCGTGGCCTAATTAATACCTGCAGCTAGCTCAGCAGTAAACTGTGAATGTTCTAATTCCTGCCATTCGTGTCTCCCAGTAAAGGTCTTAAAAATACAAAATTCTGATCATACACTACCCTTTATAAACATACTGCAAATACATTTTGAGTTCATGGGAACACAAACACCTGAGTGACGCGGTTCAGCCTGCGGTTGGTGCACTTGGTCTCGTACTCAGGCCGAAGCTGTAACTGCTGTTGCTCCTCTTCAAAGTCCACCAGATCCCACTCGTACTCCAGACAGGATTGGCGCCTCTTCCAGAACTCCAAGAATAATGTCACTAAAAAAAGCACACAATGATGTTAGACCCGGGGCAAAACAGCTAAATGTAAATAAATAATAAGAAAATAATAAATAAAACAAAAATGAATAAACTACATGAAAAAATCCAGACCACTTTTTGGTATGAGTGATGCCCTCTGGCTCCCATTTTAGATCATCTGACCTCACATGAAGTCGGAAGTCATTGTCTGTATTTAGTGTCATTCTGTTTTTCAAGTTTTTACAGAATATTAACCTGCCTGAAGAGCAATTTACACTTAAGACAAAATTGAACTGAAATTTGATGTGGGAACAAACCCTGCCACATTCTTAAGCTGTGATTCTCTGCACCGCAAATGGTTTTCTTAGCTGAGTCATACTGGCCTTTTGCTAAATATAGACGGACTAAGTGATTCTGAATGAGTAACGGCTTATCCCACTAGGTGGTGCACTAGGATGGAAGATGACAAATAGTATTCAGAGTTTTTAACTTACCCCAAATCCCCATGAATATGGCAAAAAACACAGTGGCCACATTATCAAATAGGTGTGATTGCTGAAAGAGAAACATTATCGACAAAGTAAGAGACCTGAGGACAAATATTATCATCATATGTACCACTAACAAATGTATTATAATAATATTATTGATGTCTTACCCATGAAGACTGGCATGTTGAGTTGAGTTTCCAGTAGCCACACTTTTTGTCACATAGCGGGCACATGACAATGTTTCCTCCAACCTCCTCACTGCATATTTCTTTACTGAAGTAAAAAAAAAAACAGTATTTTCAAAGTATATCAATGACGCTGCCAACACACAAATAATATCTTGAAACAAACTTTTGGATTCAGATGGCGATCAGAATTTTAGACCCACCTCCAGTCATTGTTATCATAGGTGAGGAATCCATACAAGAAACAGATTACGCCCACTACTGCAGCAAACAACAGCATCTCAGTGTAGAAACCCAACCACGCAAAATAAATGCCTATCTTCTCTCCATAATACTTCCTGTTAAACACAAAATCAAGGACATCCAAACTCTGCATTCTTTTGCCATGTTAATGCTGAGTGAATTTAGAAGTGATATGAGCAATTTGCAAATTTTTTTTTTTTACCTTACGAGGTTGAGGGGCTGTTCCTTGAAGAAACATGTGAATTTGGCCCAGTATTTGTAGAGATTGTTTCTCTCACTCTCACAGTTCGGATCCCTCGATCTCTTCCAATATCTGCACTGCACGCACACACAGTGAGGACACAACAACCCTCACCACATTAGTGAACGTTATTATTTACTTTTGCGAATGCTTCATTCTGATTCAGCAGCTCCATCCCACAATATCTGGCAAGTCGCTGTTGTAAATCAATAAGTATCACTTAAGAACCCGTTGTATTTTCCAGTGATTCAAAATCTTCTCTACTGACAAAAGTACACTCAAAGATACTCACGTCATGCAGAGGGAAAGCAGCCATGTAGGTGCCATTGTTGATTAACCTCTTGATCCCCTTTTTGTCTCTTTCCCCACATTCCGCCCTGAAGTATGGACAGCGGGCCAGGATGTAGTAGACCTGAGCAGAAAGGGCAGCAAGATGTTCAGTCGCGAGTGGAATTCTAGCCTACAATTAAGTCCAACTTTAAAAAAATATGAAACTGTAAGTGCATCCAGAAGATTTTCACATTAAATCAATGCATCCAGATTGTATTCAAAAGTTATTTGGATGAAGAAAATAACAAAGTCACGATCAGGGCATCCTTACTATCCTGTTGCGCGTAGAAGTGGAAAAGAATGTGTCTTTGTCGTCGATCAGGAAGAAGTCAGACTTGCTCTTGTCGAAGGGAGCTGTGAAGTAGTCCGGTTCAGGATGCATGATGTGGTCCGGCAGACGAAAAGGTGTGGACATCCAGTTCATGGGCATCTCTCTGTGATCTGGGATGTCATTGACCTTGAATGGCACCTTGATCTTCAGCACGTCTGCATAAGTGGCCAGCACTTCCCATGGAGCGTGGATCTTGACAAAATACGTCTTTCCATCATCTGACTCCTGATAGGAATGACATCAAGGGAAGAGTGTGTAAAAGTGGTCTGCGTAATAAATTAATAACCAAAGTGCCTGATTAATTAATTGATTCTGTGTAAAATTAAAATTTAATTCATTTAGTTAAGAAGCGTAAATAGAACCTGCTTTTGTTGTATCATGAATATCTCTGTACACTGCACCATTGTATTTGCCAACCAGCACACTTCTATTCAGTCAACTGATTTGCCTATTAGATTATTGTTCATAACCAAATCAGTAACAACGGCTCTCACCGATTTATCTTCCGTCTCCAGCTGCAGGCCAGCTTTCACCAAATTGGCTTCATACTCCTTCCTCCTCTCCTATAAAAGAACAACAAATGAAGATACTTACTTAATTCCTTTGCATTGAAGTACAATTGGTGGAAATACCAAATGTGAATGAACAAATCACAGTTGAAATGTAGTTTTTTGTGAATTCTGACATTCAGATCAGCTTGGTATGCATTCTCTGGCTCTGATCCTAACCAGACAACACAAATTTGCTCTTTCCTGAGACAAATGGACCGGTACGTTATGAAACAGGCAGTCAAAGTCCTTAACAAAGAACAAGCAAGTCCTTCACAGCCAAATGTGGTAGCCATAACATTTGTATTTGTAACCGACTGGAATTTACATGAGCTAAAAATTGAAGTTGGCACTCGAAAAAATTCCTCAATTTATGACAATCCTTGGATAATGGAACAGCTGTCATTGTGAAGTCAGCTGTAGAGAAGTGACTCCACAGGCAGTCTTGAATTTAGTTCATTTTCAAAATAGAAATATTGGATAAAAATTGCTAATTCCGAAGAGTTAAACTCCCATTAAGACTCACATGTAGTATCAAACATATTTGGATGACACACAGGAAGCCCTTCTTAACACACTGTGGAAAGAATGAGCGAGTTCCTGAGAGGGTCAGAGGCCTGTGTGCTCATTCACTGACAAGGCACTGCAGTATGCGAGTCTATGACAAGACAGTACTACAGACAGACAGTGTAGACAGGGAGCTTCAACACTCAGGTGTGAGGGCTAACAGTCTAGTATCAAACACCAACTAACTCAGCACTCCACTGCTGATAAAACAGACCAACCAAAAGAATAAATCTAAGCAACGAAAGGATGGAAATAATATACAAATAAAGTTCATTTACATAGGAAATCGGCTCTCAAGTTAATCTCAGAACAGGACCGACTGACTGAAAGGCGTACTGAAACACACTGAGATTACATTTTCTGTTGTGGTATTTCAATTATGCAACTTGCACCGTGAAGTCTCAGGGTTTCCTGTATAAACCAGCTGATAATCACTTACTGCTTACACTAAATCAAAGCAGAAACCACAAAGCTGCAGGTTCAGTTCTAATCAGAGTGATGATACACACTGTCACCTGTTTGTTCACCGACATTGAAAACTGTTTTGCTCAATATTTTGATATTCAATATTGATCATTCTTACCTGTTTCCTCTCACCGTCTTTATCCTCCACATATGACAGGACAAAATCAACCCTGCGTATTCCATCACGGAAGAACACCGAGTCTTTACTGTGCTGCTGTTTGTCGATCTATGATGAGGTAAACAAAACAGAAAGCACAACATTGAAACATAAACAGATATCTCAGCTGAGGGAGTCGCTTGATGCATTCACCGCAGCTGGCCTGGCAGTCAAACAACATGTTAGTGGCTAAAGGCAACATTAAAAAATTGTTAATAAACAACTCACATTTTCACTCCAAACACAAAAGGCATGCTAATGAAAGGCCGTATGATGCGACTACAAGGTTTCATATTACTAATGCGCCCTAATTAGCTTTTATCGAACAGAATGTAAAAATGTTCAGGCAGATGCATTAAGATTAACAGCTCAGATTTAGATTTAGACAAATTCTGTGATTTCAGTGAATCCTTGGAAACAGAAACAGATCTAGTTAAACATAAACTCAGATTAAATGTGTCACAGCAAAGGAAGGGGTGTGTCGAGTACTGCTGAAACATTCATTCGAAGCAATCATTGATCCCATTCTCTACATTTATCAAGCAACCTGATATGATAACTGTACTTAATTTGTCTATGATAATATGGTATCCATAATATTGGCATATACCACCCCTGCTTCTTATCAGTTAGCAGCCTTGGGAACTCTAGCCATGTGTATCAGATAATGCTGGCCTTGCAGTGGTTGTCTCTATGAAACCACATAAGCTGCCTGGGATTGCTTTAAGAGAGGAAAGAGAGGAAAGAGAGGAAAGAGTGCCCCTAACATTACTCGTTCATCTGTTCTGGAAGCTAAAAATAACCGTACACCGTACTACACTCTGGTTCACATCAAGATAGTGTGTACATACAATGGACTACAGGGAATTTAGAGAACTAAAAATGAACAGAGGAAAAGGTACAGCTCCCACAACCTCATATCTATGCATACTACAACTCTGACCGTTTCCCTATTCTGCAGCAAAGTGCTGCAGGGGAAGACAGGAAAGAGAGAGCACTCTACCTCCATGGCCCACTCCCTTCACGGTTACGATGCATCAGCAGAAACAATGGCCGGCCGTCTGCTAGAGAAAATGGCCCTTCTCAAGAGACCTTGGTCCAGTCCTGAACACAGCACTTTCACTCCTCTGAGCTCACAGCAAGAGCGACTCCATACCATCCACACTCACCTCCCACGACAAGCCCTCACTTGCTCAAACATCGAGAGACAGAGAGAGAGACAGAGAGAGAGAGAGAGAGAGAGAGAGAGAGAGAGGGGGCTCCTATAGATGACATCAGCAGTGTGCCAGTATCGTGATATTTGTTAGGTAATGTAGTAAGAGCATTACACAAGGGGAGGTGATGTGACCATACAAGGCCACAACACTGTTTCAGGTAGAAACACATCATTTATGATATTTACATGGCAAAACTGGCCACATCAAGACGTCTCACCTCACTGACTGACAAGGCTGACCTCTACAATTGGATAACTGATAACTGTTACATAAGCTCATCGGTCTCAATAGTTCAGACAATCAATTAGACAATCAAGTGACTTTTCAACACCCATGTAGAAAGTTCAAACACAGCCAAAAACAATGGAATACGAATAGTCTTTGTACACATTATCTCTTTTTCTAGCTTGTCGTTGTGGCTCTACAACCCTGGCTCCTATCCTGCAAATAAGTACAGGGACATCCATGTTCATGCATTTAAGCTTTTTATAGATTTCTTTCCCCAAGTTACGCACAGGTTCTAACCATAGATCTGGATTACCTCCCATACAAGAGCATGATGATCTTGGGAGAGTGGCTGCTTCCGTTAGCTGGGACATCACTGTAGAAACTCTCTAATTTGCTGTAATTACAGATCAACTGTATGTATTTACCCCTCCCCAGTGAAGCTGGTAAAGGCCACAGAGCTCTATACATTCACCACTAACCCTAACTACTGGGTGTGTAAACACATGTACATCTTTAATCTTAATTAAGGAGGGTAAATGTAGAACATGGTGGAAGAAAGGGTGGCTACTAACTTCAGAGGGTTTTCTTCAAATACTATCTTCAAGGAATTTCTTCATGTGGGTTAAAGGTGATAAGAGCAGCTTTCTGCTGAAACCTATAACCTGTTTGATATTTACTATAACCTATGAGCTGCCAGATAATATCTGTGGATTATAAAGATTACATTGTTCCCTAATCTTCATCTCAACATCTCATCCGTAGTTGAGTTTATAACGCATTCCAGTGCTGGTAACGACAAATCTACTTGAGGGTGCAATGACTTTTGTACAAAAATAAGACTTTTTCAACAATAAAGATATCTAATGTGCATTTTTTTGCCAGTGACATAAAGTAGCTCTTTGGGTTGAATAAATAGAAAAAAAAACACTGGACATACCAATGTTGAAATGTGTACTTTAGATAATCCTTCTTTATCAAGCACTCAGACTTGATTCTCTGAAAGTTGTTGCTTGCTGTTTTAAGTATGTGGATGTTTATCTCAGGAAAGGATTTTTATCATTACTAGGATATCGTATAATTTTCCAAAAGTGAAATTTATAACCTAAAAATTACCACCATTATTAAGTATTTTCACAATGTCAGAAGTACAGAAGGGATCTGATATACAGTATGTACAGTAATAAATGATCGGCATATGAGGAGACTGTGTTCTATGACCATCCAACTGATGCAAAAAACAGCTGAGATATTCTGAGCAATGTTAAAAGGGGCTGTATAGGTGACCAAAAGGTGTCCCTCTGGACAAAACGAAAATACTGAGTCTTACATATTGGTTATGATAACTGCTACAAGAAAGTATAGTGAGGAAACCCTGGTTTTAACAAAGGTATTTTTATCATCTTACAGTGATCATACTGGCCATTTTGGAAACCAGTTTGAATGAAAAGATGAACGCTACACTTACTAAAAATAACAAGGTCTTAAAAAGTAACACGTGTTACTAAACTTATGTAATTATAATAAGCTAAATCCCACGTATGCAAGACCGCAGATTTTAAACAAAGACGCCTGTGTGGTTAGCCTGACATGATGACAGGGCGAGGTCATAATCTGGGCACAGTGTGGACTTTTTACACTACATGTGCACACACATGCACATCAAATACATATGAACAGAGACAGCAAAAGATACGGAGCTCCGACATACAACTTACATGTGCATGTTTTTGTCTGTACATGCATGTACGTCAGTGCATTTCTAATACCATTATGTTGTTTCTTCAGTGAAGCGAACTATCATCACAGGTGAGAATAGAGCAGGTGAAAGGGTGTTTTCCATTTTTAATTGACCCTTGTGATGCATCAACACACAGCTCATGCCAGCAAGTTTTCCACTACTCTGCAAAAAGAAAAACATGCTTTTCAGAAGCGACCAGAAGCTCTTTATCAGGATATCTCTACAGACTTAAAATCTGAAAAAAGTCCCAGTCAATATCCAACATTTATTCTGTGAAGGTCTAATACCAGTGGAATTTTTTTTTTTTTTTTTTTTCAAAAACGAAAGAAGACAGTCAGAAGGCAGGCATAAGCACAAAGTCGCGTCACATCAAAAGCCTATTTTACTATGCCATACCCTGGAACGAAACTTCAGGAATAGTGCCCTCTTTCTCCAGAACTGTGGAGGAATCGAATGGACAGTCAGGGAAAGCCTATCATCACCTCAAAACCAACATCATACCCATATAACAACAACCTGCGGTGTAAGACAACACATTCACTCCACCTGTATGTTTACATTTTATTGGCATGGTGGCTATCCTTATAAATCCGAGACATCTCCTACAACTCCTTAAAATGCTGTCGAGACAGTGAGGGCGAGTGTGTGTGCATTTTCTAATTACATTGTGCTGTTTTTCAGTGAAGCAAATTATTATCACAAGTGAGAATAAATAAGCTGCTGAGACTTTCTAAGTTCCAGGTTTGAGTATGAGATGGTGTAAGGTGACACAAACACACAGACATTGACACAGCAGCATGCATTGTGTCTTTGCCTGGTGTCTTACCCCAGTCATGGTACTGATGGGCTGTAAGGTCTGTTGATCAGACTGTGGACTGTCACTGTGCTCAGAAGGGGCCATGGAGGCAAGACTGGTCGCGAGTGACTCACAGGACTCACAAGGAACATGGGTAAAAACAGACTTAAATACAACATAAAGATGGAGAACATTAGGGCCACCCCATCTCTGGGCAGCTGTTGATGCTGCTGGTTTATTACATTGCAAAATTTGATGAATTCTCAAAGGTTAAGACCCTCTTGCTACTGTATGAGCTGTTAATTGTTGGGGGCTTCTATGAGACAATCAGGAGGGCCAATAAGTTGGAAACGGGGAAAGGAAGGAAATGTGAACAGCAGATTTGTCTGGGACATTATGAACTTCCTGTTACTGTGTTCACACTAAGTAAACTGGCTATGTGACAATCTTGACAAGGGTTGTTAACATGTAACACAGAAACTGCTGAGCAGCATTTGTATGAAACAAATGTATCATTGAATGGCCACAACTAACAGCGAAGACCACTGCTATGCAGAAACATAGCACCGCACGCAGAAAAGTACTGTATGAGTGAAAGGATGTAGTGAGTTTGTTTACCTCTGATTGTCCATGCTGAGAGGATCCTCTGCTAGATGTGGGGTCAGCATGGTAGCCATTATTCTCTTCTGTAAGACAGAAAGATAAGGAATATTTTACTGAACAATATATTTAAAGCGAAATTCATCTGTTTTTAGGTGACGGTGAAGTTTAATTAAATCATAGCATTTCATCTAAATAGCAGAACTACATCAGTTAGTCCTTGATGTAGTCTCGTGCCACTAGAACAAAAGAATAATAAATGAATAATAAATAAACAGAGAGGGTGGTGACAGCGAGTGAAGTTTTAGGCAAATGAACAGCTGCTGCAGTCTCTGTGCTGAGGGCACTGACAGACAGCCAATGTTGTGGTCTATTTTTATACACAATTTCGTGTTAGAGCTCCCACCGCCAGACTTAAAAGGATGACATACTAAACATGAACATGCATGCACACACAGCCATGTCTCCGTGGTGGTTCAGTAGCACCCTGAGAAAGTAACTATAGGAAATGAGACTGAGAACTCTGGTAACCAGCCCCCCCCGCCCTCTTCCGAAAGCTTTACATTTATGTGTGCAATGTAATACATCTGGGGACTTGTACTGGAAAATTTCAAATGTTCCACTTTCACTCGATAATTCCTGTGAAATAATTACAATAGTCCAGAGGACATTCGAGGAACTGGATTTACATAAACAAATGACTGGGCAGCTGGAAAAGGAATGTGCGCTCTGGGTGCCACCATACTAAAAAAAATAAAGCAAAAAGATTTCTGCGTCTGTGTTCCCGTTTTGAAATAGAAATCCAACAGTCCTAATTGATGGTCTCTCTAGCGTTATATTTAGTCTGCTCTGAACATAATATGTGCTTACTTTCCTGACCTGGGACAGGAGTTTGAACCTTGTAACTATGTAAACCCTCTCTGTTTCTACATCATTCACAAGCTACACTAACACAGTAAAAGCTGGATTGTTCATAATAAACAAGAACAGGTCTTATAAATGTATCGTTTAAAGCTCCACTCTAGAACTTGAGTGCAGCATCATCTCTGGTGCAACCTTTCCATTCTGTTTTCATACTTTATTTCTCTAAGATTTCAAATCAGGCTTATAGGTATCGTTTATATACACTGGGTAATACAAGTTGTTACGATGTGTACGTTTTCTGTAGTGTTTACCGTCCTTGTCTTTCAACTAATTTATAGCATTCTGTTCAAAGTAAAAATAAACTGCCGCGCTTTATGCTAGACTTTTATAGTTATAGCTTTTAACAACCACATTAATAGCCAACATACAATTGATTGTTCTTGTGCTGATTTGCTTCAGTTACAATAAATATGTTGATTTCCACTAGGACTGTAGTGCTTTGTTGCTCCATGGGCTTCCTGCACAGCATATGAGAATGCCTCTCAAACAGCTGAGCATATTTGTCCACAGTTGGACACAGCGTGGCAGCATGTATTGGTGCTCAGCTAAAACAAGAGTCTTTTTTTTTTCCACCTAAGTAGCCTTCACAGTCACAGCTTTGTTCAAGAAAAAGCAGCTGATCACAGCGGAAGCACAAGACATTTCTGCCCTTTTCATTTTAACCGCTGTAATCCAACAGACACAAATGTAACAGAGATGTATTATTTAGATAAAGAAGTTTTGATAGAGAAGTTATTTTTACAACTCAGTTTTAATGGTGATAAAAAAAAGCAAAACCCTCTGAGTCATAGATAAGCTAATAACAACAGCTCATTTCCTAAAATATCTCTTACCATGACATTTTTTTTAATACTGAGAGATAATCTTTGTAGCAGCACTGAAATTCTGCACCTTGTTTGAGGTAGCCTCATTGAAACTGACTATGTATGTTAACAACAGTAGAGGGTTTATCTGCTTTCCTGTGGCAGAAAACCCTGAGTCATCGGTCACCTCAAAATCCATATCTACACGATAAGATTTCAAATGAATGCAGTGTGGGCCACTTACAGTACACAGTAAAACCGCTTCACTCGTATGAAGACAGTACTAGACAGATTTAGTCCATATACACTATCAAAACAGATGGAAAGTGCTGATACATACGTACATGTAGTGGATGTACGTATCTGGACCCGATGGCTCAATCAACAAACATCCGTGGGTTGAGAGAACTAAAGTCTATGTTAGCTGTAGCCCCCTTCACCATCAACGGTCACTCTTTTATAATATATTCACATTGTATTTGTGTTCTGAATGGCTGTGTGTACTGTGTACACTACTGATCCTACAGTTATCTCACCATATACAAAACAACAAGGCAGCACAACAGTGATCCTGCTGCAATCGTTCACATTTCAGTCTCAGATATCCTGCTACAATATGACTCTCCTCACTCTGCAGATGAAACTAATATTATTACTGCATCGATTACACAAAAAAAGGGTTGCTGGACAGCATCCAGTGTGATTCAGCTTTCGCTCCATATCACCATACATGGCTACAGACACAAACTTCTGCCTGAGCCTTTGTTGAAGTCACAACAGAGCAGAAGTGGAGGTATTTCAGGGGGTTGCTTGCGGTGGCGGAGAGGCTATGACTGCGTGTTTCCACTGGGCAGGCCAGCTGTCAGCCGGGGCATGGTGTGACAGAGAGAGGCTGGCTGTACTGTAAGTCACAGTTGTTAGCGTGGAAAGAAATCCAGACTCGGACCTAATTATGGCGTTAAAGGGGAAAGAGCACATTCTTCGGCAACACTTCAGCAAACTTTATTTTGAATGGTGGAAAATGTCCTTAGGTGAAGTTGAAGACAGTGAAAGTCATATGGCTTTTGTTGCAGCACCGTATGGGACTAGAATTCTAACAAAGTAAAATCAAATTGAAAAGTGTTTTCTTTGTGTTATGAATGAGTTTGACTTCTTCAATAAAAAAAAAAAAAAAATCAGACTCTACGTTAAAATTAGAGATTTATAAATCTGAAGTCACAATCTAAATGTCCAATCGCGGGGTGTTATTTTACGAAAGGAATTTGCGGTCTTTGGTAAGAAATGTATGGTAAATCCGATCCCTATCTCCAAATTATATTTTCTTAGGGCAACACTACATCTAATTTAGTCGTAGTTTTACGGCCTGGTTCACACAGATACACACACATAAAGCCGAACACACTTCAGGTTGTACTCACCGCTGTAGGACTCTGACGGGCTCATCTCTATTAAATGATCCCCTCCTGACTTTCCCGTTATTCGGTGCATGTTGACGAGCAGAGGCAGGCGAGCTGAGCCTACCGGTCTTCACCGTAGCCGGGTTAAACTGAGCCGTCTGGCTTGTGTCCCGTCTTCCCACGCCTGGGACCCTGTGCTGTGTTCCTCGAGGCCGCTCCCCGGAGGTACTTCTTCGGCTCAGACACCACACTGCCCTCCTTCCCCCACAGAGTGCCTCCTGCTGCCGCATCACTTCAGCCCTCCGGGTCGGTCGGCGCGTGGGCGTGGCTCCGCCGCAGCAGCCAATGGGCTGAGCCCGCGGAGGAGACTTCATATTGTACCGCTGTATATCAGCTAAGCTAATGCTAATTGTTTGAACTTAAGCAGACAAACTTTCTATGCATTAATTTATTGTGTATATATTATACTTTTCTCACGTCGTATATCTGAATTCAATTAATTCAATTAACACAAGTAATTAATAAAAGCCGTATTATTTCACATTTCCGCGCCAGTGCTGAATGTGTACGCTACTTAGTTTTTTACGTCTTTCTTTTGTGCGAATGGACATTTCGTGTTTAAGCATCTGCTTGGTCATATTACAAAACGACCTGAAAACAATTCCAGTTACCTCGAAGTCGTCTATCAAACCTAAATTTGTAAAAATATTTACGACCCTAATCGCCCTGCTTTGATTTTCAACATATCAAAGATGGCCGCCGGATGTGACCTATGGTCTTGTGCACCATGTGGCTACAGTCTATTTAAGTCTAAAAAAAGGATTTTCGTCTAAATTCTGAACTTGCAAAACACCTGAAAATTAGAATGCTAATGTAAATTTAATTTACTCAATTAATCATGAAATGAGTCGAAAGTCTCTTGCTTCTTTGAGCAAAATCTCTTCACTGATGTAATTAATATCAAAGACAACATAACATTAGTGAAAAGAGTGCGAGGCCAAACATGGGGTGGTGATTACAGATGAACTCCTCCAGTATATTACTGATAATTTATGATAGGGCTTAGAAAATATTGTCAGCATATTATCATACTGGTGAAACTTGACCTTTTTTAATTCAGTTTGTTGTCAGTTTAACCCCTTTTAAGCCAATAGTAGCACTCGTGCTCCTTTTTAACCAAGAACGGTAGGCTTATTCTGTGTGTCATTCCAAAACTGGTTTTGGAACTAAATAAGACGATCTCTGTTTTTTCAGTGAAACTTAAATCATATGGTATGTCTGTATTTAAGGCCATACAACAGTGCATAGTTGACTTAAGGTCATAAAATTTGGCTATGACAAGGCTTGGCTAGCTGTAAAGCCCACGCAAGACATATCCAGAAACTTCTTTGTCCTTGACTCCGGTTGAGATGAGCTTAGTTTAGTTCTCTGCATGGGCAATTTAACCTTCCTGAGAGAAGTCTGTGGAAAATTGAAAGATCACACCAAAACTCATCCCTGTCTGTGACAAGCATGTGTCAATGAGCAGAAAACA
>OMNV01019102.1:2207-23751 GCA_900303265.1 Brotula barbata
TCCTGTCTCCTGCTCTTCTCTTATCTCTTCTTCACATCCCTTCATCCCCTCTTTCATCTCCTAATGTTCAGTCACTTCTATATGTAGGTACAGTATGTGGGGCAGTTCTCTCCCATTTGTTGTCATGCAGATTGGATGTGTGGTATATTTTTGACTGCTGCTTTTACGTATGTCCTGTTGTCCAAGGAGCCACTTAAAGAATCAGACAATTGAACAGTTGAACACTTGACAAATGATATTTTCATAGTACTTCATAATGACAGAGTATTTCATTGAGCTTTAATTCTTTCTCCTGTTTCTGTCCCAGGCGGTGGAGAGAGACCAAGTGGACACCATTCAGCCCAGGCTGCAGCATGTCAATGCAGTGGGTCAGGGCCTGATCCAGAGTGCCGCCAAGCACACGGACACCCAGGCGCTGGAGCATGACCTGGAGACCACAAACCTCCAATGGAACTCGCTCAACAAGAGGGTACGGCTGTGGGCGTGGATGGGTGCTCGGAATATATGATGAGGACAGTCGGATGCCTTGTTCCTAAATTCTAATCTGTCTCTTCTGCCCTCAGGTGGCAGAGCGGATTGCTCAGCTGCAGGAGGCCTTGTTGCATTGTGGGAAGTTCCAGGATGCTCTGGAGCCTCTGCTCAGCTGGCTGAGCGACACCGAGGAGCTGGTAGCCAATCAGAAGCCTCCATCTGCTGAGTACAGAGTAGTCAAGGCCCAGATTCAAGAGCAAAAGGTAAAAAAACTGTCAGACAGAGAGAGGAAAAGGAGGCAGGCACTGAATAATGTACATTAAATAAATTAACCCAGCAGAATCATTCACTCTGGTTTATAGTTAATAGATTTTAAGTCATAAATTACAGCAGCTCTATCACCCTAATTGTAATAATATCTTAAAATATCTTGTGGAAATCAATTCTTCTATACAGCTGATGGGTTGAATGCAGACATTATTGATATTCAGATGTCCCCAGTGCCTTTTAGCCAGAAACAATAGATATTTGAATGAAAAACTCATATACACACACACACACACACACACACACACACACACACACACACACACACACACTCAGCGATCTGTCTGCCTGGCAACTGAACAGCCCAAGTTGACTGTCTGCCAGTCAGACTGGTATAAAAACACACACTCACACACAGAAAAGTGGTATTGTTTTCAAAGGTATACACACACTTTCCCCTGTTTATCCAACATATGCTTCCTGTGTTTGTCCACATAAGATTGCAGAAGTCTTGGCCGGTGATCAATCACACATTCTTAGATCAGTGTCCCAGAGTGGAGTGACGGTTTGGGTAGGAGAGAGAGGAAGGTGTTGGGAAGTGCATTCCAGGGACTGAGCCGAGATGTTGGGAATGCACTGTGATCAGACAGGAAGTAGAAATGATATACAGTGTGCAGTTTTTATCATGGACCTACAGTGCAAACTAAACAAATAAGATGTGTAGCATTTCAAATCTGACATCAACCGTCACAAAATGTACAAATGTAAAACGAATTTCCCAAAATGTATTTATTTTAGGCACGTGACGTCTTAGAAGGTCAGTTTAATTCCCCGTATAGTTGGAACAAATGCTGTTTATATGTACAGTCGGGTTGTTTCTCCGCAGCCGATTTTCTGATTAGTCTTAGTCACAAGCGTAAACACCCTTTATAAACAGGGGCCAGGACCCTTTATATGTAGGTTTAGGTGAGCTCCCACGTTGGAAAATATAGACACTCAGTGTACACACACTCAGTGACCACTCAAGGAACATCTGTATAAATCAAAGCAATTTTCACTGCAATCATTTGCATGTAATTTTAATATAATCAGTACAAACTATGAAGTCATAAGTGCCGGTGGTCTTGACAACATTTTCTGATTCAGTGTCACCAACAAACTGAACGATATAAACTGGATTGGATCGTATCTGCTGTCTTGTTGAAGTGACGATGCTGATCCTATTAGTGCTCCCACTCAATACGAGAGTGGCCTCTAATTAAAACATCTGTCTCATTCCAGCTGCTCCAGAGGTTGTTGGACGACCGCAGGCCCACGGTGGACATGATCCGTGCTGAGGGAGAGAGGATTGCAGCCACGGCAGACACTCAGGACAGAGAGAAGATCCAGACACAGCTCCAGAGTCTGGCAGAGAGGTGGACTGACTTGCTGGACAAGGCCAGTGCCAGGTAAGGCACATCTTTACTCCAGAGAGTTACTCAGCGGTGAGGGACCGTGTTGAAGCGTCCAGCGCCGTGAGCTGGCTTCAGACCTCCCATTTCGATGAGGGGAGTAGATGAAAAAGCGAAAGCAGCAAAATAAAAGTAAACAGAGCAGTTATTGTGACAAGCGAAATATTACAGATTGTTAAATTATGGTTTGGCGTATCCCATAGCCTGTTATTCTGTGGTTCTGTTTAGCACCACTGAACTGAAAAGTACATTGTATCGTTACTTTTGGTTTTCGCAGACCATAAGTCATTTGGGACGCTGGGGAAAGTAATCATAAGTAATCTTTATGTATAAATTCATGGGAATGTAACATAAACAACACATTCATCCCTCACACCCTGGTGGAAGGTTTGATATATCAACGCTGTTATGTCTGCGGAATTTATTATACAGTCTACTTGGAACAAAAACAAACGCTGCCGGTTTCTCTGTAAACACGCCTTGAGATACTTCATCTATCCAAGGTCTGACACGCAATATGAAACACGTTTACCTCTCCCATTTTGCGTCATGAAATATAATGAGAATATCACAAACGATAACCAGTTAACCGCAAAGACGGCAGCAAAACCAGATGCTAACAGAGCAATAAAATATACATAAATGTAATTGGGAAAACAATAAAATGCCAATAAAAGCACTCCCCCCTCCTCCATTCCTCATATTGTCAACCCTCACTGATCGCTTCCTCAGGCAGAGGCAGTTGGAGGAGCTGCAGGTTTTGGCTCTCCAGTTCCACGAAGCCCTGGAGCCGCTCGGAGAATGGCTCAGCGCCACCGAGAGACGCCTGAGCTCCGCCGAACCCATGGGAACCCAAACCGCCAAGATCACCCAGCAGATCGTCAAGCACAAGGTACCGTTGGGCCTCACTGGAGACCATCCCACGATGGAAGTCACGGTTTGATCCTGAAATGAAAAAGGTTGTGGTCATCAGCGACCATGACTGGAAACAGGAAGTCAGCCTGCTGATGACGTGCCTGGCAAAAGGCTGCCTGATGGGATTTTAAGTTGTGGAGAAATGAAATACTTCAAAAATTGGAGATGCACCTAAATATAATGATCTGAGAATCCAGTTTGGATTGTGTTCATGGGCACTTTACACTTTATTTTAAACAGTTTCCCCTCTAATTTCAATATCAGTGTAACTATTTTAAACAGGCACAGACAACACAAACAGCCCAAACATCATCTTGAGTTAATGTGTGTCTTCACTCCGTAAAAGTTTGGTTCATTTTAATTTCAGTAATTTTTTTTTCAAGCTTTTAATTCACTCATCCATTCGTGACTCTTTATTATTTCCAAGTAAAATATGATTTTTCATTTGCATGCTTATGTTGATTTTTTTCTTTATCCATCTGTTTTTCTGTTCCTCTGTACTTTTTTTCACTTCCCTACCCCACTTCTCTTCAAAAACACACTCACTCACGCACACACGTATATGCTCACACGCACACACACACATTCCCAGGCCCTCCAAGAGGACGTATCTTCACGAGAAGCCGAGGTTGACCGCCTTGAATCCCTAGGCCAATCCCTGACCCCGCTCAGCTGTGCGGCCGATCGCAGCTGGTTAAGCGAGCGCGTGGGGGCGGTGCGGTCAGGTCACTCTGAGCTTGCTGATTGGTGCTCAAGGCGGGCAGCCATGCTGGAGCAGGCGCTAGCAAACGCCCAGCTGTTTGGGGAGGATGAGGTAGAGGTGCTGAACTGGCTGGCAGAGGTGGCACAGAGGCTGGCTCAGGTCTCCGTCCAAACCTACCAGCCACAGCTCCTGGCCGAGCAGCACAAACACACCCTGGTACGGCTTTGTGTCCACACTGAATGCCACATAATAGCACTCCACAAACTGAAAACAATACCTGAGAGAATGGACTACATGGATATAATAGTAATATGATCTCTGGGATCATAGTCATCACGTAAAATCTCTATGAATTTAAATAACTCACCAACATACCCATCTTTTAAGTTTTAATTATTCATTGAATTTCTTCACTAAAGTAAGGAATAGACATCCAGTATAAATGTCAAATTGACAGTGTTGTATCGTTGTTGATAGTGTTATTCTGATATTGGATTCAATTCTGGTTCAGAGACTATGGTTAAGACTGTCTCGGCGTCTCTCACAAATTCATTGATATTGTTCATTATTTTCACTCTCCACCTTGCCTCAGTCTCTAAATGAGGAGATTTTGAGCAGGAAGAAGACAGTGGATCAGGCTATCAAGAATGGACAAGCCCTGCTCAAACAGACCACAGGTAACCTCAGACACCTTAACTGTACACATTCTCATCTTTGATGATCAGCATGTACTTGCTACTACTGACTCAGCAACCATGAGGGTAATTTTATTAGTATCTTAGTACTTTTGAAATAGCAGCAAAAATATCTTACAGCCCATAACAAATTAAAGAACTACGGCCATTTAGATTTCTTGCTTTAATTCATCACTTGGTGGCAAACTCAAGCAAGTGTTGCGTGAGGCTAAGAAAAACACACATTGTTTCATTACTATTAGATTCTCATACAAACCACACATTTTCAGGCCAATAGTGTACCACTTGTGACATCTGTTTTGTGTTTCTCTTCCCGTATAACCACACCGCTGACTGCTAGTGCTATTAGCAAGCAAGTTGAATGTCGGTTTACCTCACAACTACTCTATGTGTGCACTGTCAAGTGTTTTGGTGATAGATATACGGACCACGGGGCAAAAATCTGAATTTGTTTTTTTATCATCTCAAAATGTTTGAAAATATCAAGATAATGTACAGCTATAAGATTTGGAAACATTTTCTATTTGATTTGGACGGAGTGAACTGATGAAAAGTAATGAAAGTCATTGGCGCACTGAAGTATTCAGACTGTCCCTCCGACCCCCCTGCAGGTGAGGAGGTCCTACTGATCCAGGAGAAGTTGGACGGAATCAAGTCTCGTTATGCTGAGATGACGGCCGGCAGCAGCAAGGCCCTCCGCACGCTGGAGCAGGCTCTGCAGCTGGCCACACGATTTGCCAGTGCTCACGAGGATCTCAACCAATGGCTGGACCGCGTGGAAGCTGAGCTCAGCAATATCGAGCCTGATGCCACCCCGGCTTATCAGGAAAGACAGAAGGTGGGGGTAGTAAGAGTGGAAAAACGAGATTAGATTAAATTAAATTGAATTAATACATAAGTAAACACATATTTATATCTGTTTTTTTAAAAGATATCTCCTAAGGAAATCCAGTATAATAAAACGTTTGAATACTTTTACAATAATGTGCCTGAAATGTTTGTCTTCAATAGATAATAGATATTATGTAATGTAATAATAATAATAATAATAATGGTACCGCTATAAATGAATAAATTAATCATTTCAAACAGCACCCCAATATTTGTAGTTGATTTTGGAGTCATCCCATCTCCAAATTTTCAGGAACTGAAGAAAGTCTCTGCAGAGAAGCGTCTGGTGTTGGACACTGTGAACGAGGTGGGCAGTGCCCTTCTAGATCTGGTGCCATGGAGAGCACGTGAAGGCTTGGATCGTCTGGTCGCGGATGCCAACCAGCGCTACCGCCAGGCTGATGAAACCATCACACAGCGGGTACAGTTAGTACAGGCGGCCATCCAGAGGTCACAACAGGTACTACAAGTAGTTTCCCGTGTGTGGAATGTTGAGTTGGTGATATTTTGCATGCCTGTTGTTCAGTGGGATTATTATTCTAAACGCAAACACCATTTTATTTCAGTATGAGGAGGCAGTGGACGCAGAGCTGGCCTGGGTGGGGGAGACGGAGCGAAAGTTATCATCTCTGGGTCCCCTCAGCCTGGAGCCTGACGTGACAGTGGCCCAGCTACAGGTCCAGAGGGCCTTCAACATTGACATCATTCGACATAAAGACACTGTGGATCACTTACTCAATACCAGAGATGAAATCCTGGAAACCTGCAGCGACGCCCAGAAGGATGCACTCATGGTGAGTCACTGATAGATACAGAAAACAAAGTGAGGCAGAGAGGGTCTGATGAGGAGAACAAACCTAAAAGATTTAGGCACACGAAGCAGCAGCACAAGAAAGAGTTGAAGAATAAAGACGTTTGAATGAGCAGACGTAAACAGACCTAGGATCTTAGTTGAAACTGTTTTGGATCCACACTAATTAATGTATGCTGTCCTCCCTCCTCATCCTCAGGTAAAGACCGACTCTCTAAACGCCCGTTATGACGCAGTGAGCCAGAGCCACAGTGAACGCTTCTCAGCTCTGGAGCAGGCCCAAGTTCTGGTAGCCCGCTTCTGGGAGACCTACGAGGAGCTGGAGCCGTGGTTAGGCGAGACTGAAACCCTCATCACGCAGCTTCCACCACCAGCCATCGACACAGACGCTCTCAGACTACAACAGGACCAGATGAGGGTGAGAGAGCAGAGAAATCAGTTTGGTCATCAATCCGCCAGCATCACTATATCTGATGTGTGTCACTATATTCTCCGTTTTTTAACGTCCCCCGTACTTCCTCTCTGAATTCAGCTACTCAGGGAGTCCATAGCGGAGCACAAGCCCCACATAGACAAGCTGTTGAAGATTGGCCCCCAGCTGGCTGAGCTCAGCCTGCAGGAGGGAGCAACGGTGACACAGCGTTACACGGAGGCAGAGAAACGCTACCTGGCCATCAAAGAGGAGGTCAAGGGTCGCGCTACGTCCTTGGACGAGGCTGTGTCTCAATCTGCACAGGTACATTCCAGAGGCCTGACTGATAACAGTTTTACAGTACTTAGTTTAGTGTAGCGACTTGTAGAGGGCAGTAAGCATAAACGATGTTTAGTATATAGATTGCACAAATTTGCCCTCAGACTTCACTCAGTTGCTCTATGATTTTAGTCTATTTATAGCTTGTATATTTAACGTCAGCTATCCCAGACAGACAAAAAGCAGGCATGGTTACTAAACAGCATGAAGTCAGTGTGTGTATCTGTGTTTGTGTTATGATGTTTGCTGCACAAGATATGACGATGAGGTGTTAAAGTCGTGAGTCTGTTTTTTAATGTTTATATTCAGAATATATTTCTGCAGATAACCGTATTTTATGTACTATACATCCTACCGTGGCCTCGTGTGCAAAAAAGCACCGAGAGCTCCTCAGCTGTTGGTCCGTCTTGGCTCACAGACGAGCATCGGTTAACATTAAGAAACATTAATCTCCTCTGACTGACTTTGCTGACCTTAGATTGTCTGTGCACTTCATTTCATTAGACATCATAAGTCACCTTCAGTCTTACTGTAGATATTACTTTTTTATATTGTATGCATGTGTCTGGTTTAACTCATTGTGTTGTCTCTCCACCCTCCATCCCTTTAAAACCGATCTTTGTATCACTCCTTTTCTCTCTCCACCCACACCGCTACACTGTCTTCTCCCTCCTCTCACTTTTCCGCCTCTCACCTGTTACCACAATCTCAACTCCACTCCGTTTACTCCTGTAACCTTCCCTGCACTCATCCCTCCCATCCCCGCCTCGCCACCTCCTCATCCCATCCTTCGTTCATTGTGGATTTGCTGTGTGTGTTTCTCATCACCATTTCCCCCACGGTCACTGCTCACTGCAATCACCCAGCTGGTAGAGGTAAGCCCACTGACGGAGTCCAACATGAAACTGGCACGCAGGCTCGTGACGCCACATGATTTTGTTCAACCAATTAAGCAGCAATGACTACAAAAGCAATAATCAAGTGCTAACCTGGTCCAGACAAATACATTAGATGAAAATGATCTCGGGAGCACTATAGATTAAATGTATTTTATATATTTTATGTACAACGTTCAGAACTGGACCTCAGATTGGATTCTTGTTTTTTTAGAAATATTCCTTTGAACATTTGACTTTGTTAATCAATCTAAATCATGTGTCCCTAAACCCTGAGTGACCGGAAGAGTAGTCTGTTAGGAACTGTGTTTTTGTGTAGGTTTATAAACTTGGATTAAGCCTAGAAAACTGAGACGAGCCTTGCAGATACAGCTGTTTCAGTGTCAATCTAAGCTTCATCCAAATCCGTAAAATCAGTCATGGTGATCCTTTCGTATCACATGAATCTTTCCCTCGTGCCCAGATAAGATAACTCCTGTGTAAGCCCTCCCTCTGATAGATAAGACTTTTCACCCCAGTAGTCCTATGTTGTGGATTAATAGCTCCCTTGTGTGTGGTTCGTTTTGCCCTGAGATATCTGAGATATTACATAGAATATTAATGCATCAATAACAGTTCTCTATAATTTGTTCTGCATTAACTTTTTGAAATGTGATTGGTGTGTGTGTGCTGTTGGAAAAGCACCGTGCCACAGATGGCTGCCCACCTACGTACTATAATGTCTCTAATGTATTTTCCGACTTTGAAAATGTCACCCAGTTATCAGACCCAAACCACCAACTCAGCGTGCTCTTTCCTCCTCCTCCTCCTCATGACTCTGTTCCTCTCCCTTCCTCCCATTTGCAGTTCCATGACAAGATGGACCCCCTGTTAGAGACCCTCGAGGGGGCAGTGCAGCGGCTGCGACAGCCTCCCCCAGTGGCAGCAGAGGTGGAGAAGATCAGGGAGCAGCTGGCAGAGCACCGGACCCAGGGACTGGAGCTGGACAAACTGCTTCCGTCCTTCTCTGCCCTCTGTGCTCGTGGAGAGGAGCTCATCAGCCGAGCTGCCCACGATGACCCTGCCGCTCAGGGTGAGTGGCTGTGCTGTTCAGCGGATGATAAATATTCAGGCCACACTGTGTGTGGGGATGAACAGAATCATGAACAAGATCTGAGAATATCTGTTTTCTCATGTCACGTAAATTCACTTTCTGTTGCACTTGTTGCATCCATGGACGAGCTGCTGTGACCAAGCGTTAGAGGTTTTTTCTGTTGACGTGGCCAGGAGGAGGAGTGGGAAACTCTTTTCCTTTTATTCATGCTGCCAGTACATTAATCAGATTTGATGAGGGGTTGTCAGCTAACCCACAAACTATGTTCTGCCAGATTTCATCGTGGGCTGTGGTAATTGCTTCTGCATTAAAAATGAGCCACGCTGCTCAGAAATTGGCAAGCATCGCTACAAAACATTCCACTGTGATTGATGCTTCCACAATCAATGAAACTGCTTTTCTCATGGTCTGAAAAAGCACCACAAAAATGAGAGTAAGTCAGTGTCAGAGCAGAGAGGCACGGACCACAGGCTTCTCTACGGTTGAAAAATATTTATCGGCGACCTCTTGAGAGGCAGCAGTTCACTGACGGGCCAATCATCTCGCTCGAATCATTGTTTTACTGAACTCCACACCAGTGGGCAATTCTTGTCAAAGCCTACAATGAAACAATTCATCGTTCTCGTTTCGCCCATCACATGGTGAAATGAAAACACATGAATCTTTGTTATATTGCTCTCCGAGAACCTTTCTAACTCTGATGGCCTCCAGCCCACCAACGCTGCGTGAAAATGAATGGCATCTCTGTGCACGTCACTCACCAGCGCTGAGAGCCCAGTGGCAGCGTTCAGGCATACAAAACCTCTTGAACACTTAATTCTGTATTTGATAGATTGCAGTCAAAATAGCTGTACACACTCCTGTCTTTCGGTGTTATTTTACCTAACTCCTCTCTTCCCCTCCAGCCGTGCGTTCGCGCCTCCTACGCCTGCGTGCTCTGTGGGATGAGATTCGACAGCGGGCCGAGGAGAGGGAGGGGAAGCTGAATGATGTCTTGGACCTGGCTGGGAAGTTCTGGTCTGACGTGGCAGCGCTACTTAGCACTCTCCGTGACTCGCAAGATATTGTGAAAGAGCTGGAGGACCCCGGGGTTGACCCCTCACTAATTAAGCAACAGATTGAGGCTGCTGAGGTATGAAAGCAGAGAGGGAAGGTGTGAAACACACAATACAACCTAGATTTATGGGATATTTATTGTTTTTGAGATACAAAAGACGCTGAAAGGGCGTAGTGTGTCTCTGTGATAAAACACCCGCTCAAGAAAATGGATCAAGGACGTCCTTTCATATCCAAATAACTGATAAAGGCATCTGAAATGTTATACATGGACAGTGTGTAGTGTGTTAGCTATTCTAAATGCCCCAATGTTCCCCCTGTAGGCCATCAAGGCAGAGACAGACGGTCTGAGGGAGGAGCTGGAGTTTGTCAGGACCCTCGGGGCTGACCTCATCTTTGCCTGTGGTGAAACAGAGAAACCTGAGGTCAAGAAGACCATTGATGAGGTGAGCCATTAGCACTATGGGACAGTAGTTTTTAAAATATTTTATAACAAATTTTATTATTTTATAATAATAATGAAGTTTAAGAAAATTCACCTATTCTCTGTCTTCTATTTTACCTTTTTTACTTCAGATGAATGCCGCATGGGAGGGCTTAAATCGTACATGGAGAGAGAGGATGGAGAGACTGGAGGAGGCCATGACTGCCTCTGTGCAGTATCAGGATGCCCTGCAGGTACAAACACCATCCCACTGCCTTCATAGTTTACCGAGCTCTTTTTATAAGAAAAGATTGACCACCTTCATTCCACCCACTTATAGGAGCAGCCCATGAGTGATACTCTTTTTTTTTCATAATCAATACACGTAGACATAAGATAAAGAACTTATAATTTAGTGGAATGTGAGAACCTTCCCGTTCTTGACTCTTTGTGTAAGATTTGCAACTTGCTGTTTGTTTATTGCTCCTGTATCATTTGCAGTCCATGTTTGACTACCTGGACAACGCAGTGATCAAACTGTGCGATATGCTGAGTGTGGGGACTGACCTGGCCACCGTCAAACAACAGATTGAAGAACTCAAGGTTGTGCAACATTCTGGTCATTCGCCTCTCTGCCTTTACACTGCGATTCTATTCATAAACAAGCCATCAGCACACTTTCATTAAACTTTTTGTTGAATCTGCTTTTCCTTCCCCTTGTTTTTCTTCCATTGACCCTGAGCAGCAGTACAAGGTGGAAGTCTACCAGCAGCAAATTGATATGGAGAAGCTGTGCCATCAGGGGGAGCTGCTGTTGAAGAAGGTGACAGACCAGACAGACAGGGACATGATCCAAGAGCCGCTGACCGAGCTCCGACACCTCTGGGAGAACCTGGGGGATAAAATCACCCAGAGACAGGTAAAGAAGGTTATTTAAGGAAAAGCAAGACATTCAAACTTCTATATCACCGCTATTCACTTTAATCGCTATTATTTACACGTGGCATATTTTTGAGCCAGTTCCAATCTCTTTCTCCCTCCTCAGCACAAACTGGAGGCTGCCCTGTTGGCTCTGGGTCAGTTCCAGCACGCCCTGTCTGAGCTGCAGGCCTGGCTGAACCACACGCACGCCACCCTGGACATACAGCGACCAGTCAGCTCCGACCCCAAGGCCATCGAGATTGAGCTGGCCAAACACCATGTATGTTTCTGTACATCACAAAACCACAAAAGCATCAATGATCTCTCTTAATTTGAAGTTATTCGTTTGGCTTCCTGTTCGTCAATCTGATGAGTGTCTTTTTTCTTTTTTTTTTCCTTCTGTCTCTCAGGTGTTGCGTAACGATGTTCTGTCCCATCATGCCACAGTAGAGAATGTGAATAGTGCCGGTGCTGAGCTGCTGGAGTCTTCCCCTGGCGATGAGGCCAGTCACCTGAGGGATCAGTTGGATCAGCTCAACCAGAGCTGGGAGAGCCTTCTGCTCAAGACCAAGGAGAGACAGAAGCTGCTGGAGGGCGCACTGCACCAGGTACTGTGGGACAAAGAGATGCATGTCGTCTTAGCAGTGCCCACTTCACTTTGGTTCTATTCTAGAGCATCCGTAATTATTACGCTAAAAGTGGGTATCTTGGTGTGTTGTTACAGTTGTGATTGAACTGTGATACAATTGGTAGCAGCAGATCAAGTGATATCAGTAGGAACAGCTGTGCGAACATGAGTTGCGGTAACATTTTGAATAGGGCTAAAATAATTAACTTTACACCTCCCTGCCCCCTGGCGATGTAGGCGGAGGGTTTCCATGGCGAGTTGGAAGAGTTTCTCCTGTGGCTAAGAAGGACCGAGAGCCAGCTGTCGGCTGCCAAACCAACAGGCGGCCTCCCTGAAACAGCCAGAGAGCAGCTCCAACAACACTTGGTAACACAGAATCATATTACACCCACAGTAACATACACACAATACGAACCGGCACACACTGCAATAAATGTACCCATTATTTTAATTCTGCTTTTCATTAAAGGTTGCTGTATGCATCTGCATGGAATTTTCAAAATTAGTTCAAAATTAAAGTTTGGATCTGGGGAGTATTCTCTTACACAGTTTCTCATGTTTACACAGAGAGATAGTTGGCATATGGAGACTGAAATTTTAATAGCCTCCATTGTTCCAAACCGGCCTGTGAAACACATTCATCCTTGGCCAGCGTCTCAGTTCACATTCGGGTGTTTGTTTACTCATCTGTTGCTCTTCTATTTTTCTAACCGCAGGAGCTTCAGGCCCAGGTGAGCCAGCGAGCAGAACACTACCACCGGCTCCTAGATCAAGGAGAGTCCATGCTGTTAGCTCGTGGAGGGGAGGAGGCCAGTCCCGGTACCACCCAGACCCAGCAGAACCTGGCCATGCTGCAGAACAAGTGGGCCAGCCTCAACACCAAGATGGATGACCGCAGGGTAAGCTGCTCTTCACTGTTTTTATGACTTGAATTTCCTTCGGGATTAATAAAGTATCGTATAGTAGATTTGGAACAGTCCCATGTCATGTTTGACGGTGACCTTGAATATGTGCGATGCCCATCATATTTTAATATGCTGTAATCTAATGATAATCCTGGTTGTTGGTGAGCTCTCACACAGGGCTTCAGGGTTCGTTAACTTAATTTTGTTAACTCTGAACAATGCAGGCAAAGCTGGATGAAGCTGTTTCCTTGGCAACGGGTTTCCAGACTTCTCTGCAGGACACCATCAACTGGCTGACCCAGGCGGAGCAGACCTTGAACATGGCCCAGCCCCCAAGTCTCATACTGGACACCGTCCTGTTCCAGATTGACGAGCATAAGGTTTATATTGGACACGTTTGACTGCTAGGAAACATATTTTTGTCGTCTCGTGTAGTCTTGATATGTAGTAGGCTATTATAGAATGTTAAAATGAGTGTGTGATAATGCTCGCTACCTTTTCCCCTTCAGCTCAAGCTTCTTAACTCCTCTTCCTCTCTGCATCTCCCCAGGTATTTGTGAATGAGGTAAACACTCACAGGGAGCAAGTCCTGGCTCTGGAGAAGGCCGGGTCTCAGCTGCGCTTTGCCAGTCTCAAGCAGGATGTGGTTCTCATCAAAAACCTTCTGCTCAGCGTCCAAGCCCGCTGGGACAAACTGGTGCAGAGGTCACTGGACCGTGGACGACATCTCGATGAGGCTCGGAAACGGGCCAAACAGGTACAGGGTGGAAAAATGGACAAGAAGAATACATTTTCATTTAATTTGGCACTTTGGCTCCAACCTGAGATTGCATGAATTTGATGAAATGTATTGTGATAATGTACTTATAGAGAAAGATGTTGAATGTTCACTTTATGGCTTCTTTTCTCTGTAGTTCCATGAAGCCTGGAGGAAGCTGACAGACTGGCTGGAGGAAGCAGAAAAGAGGCTGGACTCAGAGCTAGAAATCTCCAATGAACCAGACAAGATCAAAGTACAGTTGGCCAAACACAAGGTACAGTAGATAAATCATATACATCATTTATTATTTCTGAGTGTGAGCCAATTCATTATCAAATATTGACATGATAAACGTTTTGTTTTTCTAATTTCCCGACCGTCTTCGTTTCCTCACCTACAGGAGTTTCAGAAAGCTTTGGGTTCAAAGCAGCCAGTTTACGACACGACAGTGAGATCTGGAAAGGCCATGAGGGACAAGACCCAGCTGCCAGCAGACACCCAGAAACTGGACCACCTCGTGGGAGAAGTGCGGGACAAGTGGGACACTGTCTGTGGCAAGAGCGTGGAAAGGTGAGATCATACGATTCATGATTTTTACAGTATGATATCCATGATGCTAAAGCTACAGTTAACAGTTATTTATCTTCTCTCTCTGATCCAGACAACATAAGTTGGAGGAGGCTCTGCTCTTCTCAGGTCAGTTTGCCGAGGCTTTGCAGGCCCTGGTGGACTGGTTGTACCGCGTAGAGCCCCAGCTCGCTGAGGATCAGCCCGTCCATGGAGACCTGGATCTAGTTTCCAACCTCATGGACTCACATAAGGTGTGTGTCATATATTTTTAATGTGTGTAAAAGTTTATAAACAAAACAATCATCAATCAAAATCATAACAAAAATCAGCACAACAATCCCAGTGGGAGACTTGATTGTAATATAACGCCGCTCTTAATGATTCTCTCTGTTTTAACCATGATGAAGCTTCTTAACATCGTCTAACGTCTAAACCTGCAGGCTTTCCAAAAAGAACTCGGAAAAAGAACCAGCAGTGTTCAGGCTCTCAGGCGCTCAGCTCGTGAGCTGATGGACACCGGTCGTGATGACACAGCATGGGTCAAAGTTCAGCTTCAGGAGCTCAGCAATCGATGGGAAACAGTTTGCACCCTGTCCGTCACCAAGCAGACCCGCCTCCAGCAAGCCCTCAAACAGGTCAGAGAAAAAAAGCTGCTTGGCTGTTATTAAGTTCTGTCACTCTGACGATCGCCACATTTATTTTGATGTTCTTTTAATTTTTATTATCTTGACCTTTGGATATTTTAATTCATTGTAAAGACACTAAGTCTCCTGAAAGGCACCTATAAATTGGATGTACTATTATTATTGTCATTATAAAATCGAATATGTTCAGTTTATACATAGATTTAAAAATGCATCACATCACAGAAACAGATTATTTTGTCTCTTCCAACACAAATTCAAGTTTGTTATTCTGTCTTATTGTATGTCAGCGATATTCTTACATTCTCTCATGGTCCTGTCTCACAGGCAGAGGAGTTCCGTACTGCAGTACAGGTGATTCTGGAGTGGCTCTCGGAGGCGGAGCAAACCCTCCGTTTCCGTGGTGTTCTTCCTGAAGAGGCGGAAACGCTGCAGACTTTGCTGCACACACATCGTGACTTCATGGGCACCGTGGAGGAAAAGAGGACCGACGTCAACCAGGCTGCCACCATGGGAGAGGGCATCCTGACGGTCTGTCATCCGGACTCCATCACCACCATCAAGCACTGGATCACCATCATCAGGGCGCGATTTGAGGAGGTGAGGGGGAGGTGGGGGCTGAGAATTGTGGGCTCGCTCGATCAAAACTAGCATAATCATATAATAGTGAAGTTTTCCTAAAAAAACAGCCAAGCAAATGAAGTTACTCCTAACGTGTAAATAAAACCAACATTTGTTATATTAACGGACATCTTTGCTCTGTTCAGGTGCTGACATGGGCCAAACAGCACGAGCAGCGGCTTGAAACGGCTCTGACTGAGGTGCTGAACAACGCCAACCTGTTGGAGGAGCTGTTGTCATGGCTACAGTGGGCTGAGACCACATTGGTTCAGAGAGACACAGAACCTCTCCCTCAGGACATCCCACAACTCAAAACACTCATCACAGAACATCAGGTTGGTTCATTGACTTGTGTTTTTTTTTGTGTGTGTGTGTGTGTGTGTGTGTGTCATTAATTGTTTTACCATGTTGGTAGTGCTTACTCTGCAGTGTCAACAACTTTATTCATCCTGATTGTGTTTAATGTCCTCAGACCTTCATGGAGGAGATGACGAGGAAGCAGCCAGATGTGGACAAAGTGACGAAGTCCTACAAAAGGAAACCAGCTGAGCCTCCCAGCAGCCTGTCTGAGAGGAGAGGAACTCGTGAGTACTTCAAGTTTACCTTACGCTACCCAAATATTATGAGATCTCCCACTGTTTGACCACAGCACAGGTACACGTGTTTGAAATGCAGCCATGACTCAGACTATTACATCATGAAAAGTGGATTCAAGGAGGATCTGAATAACCGACTTTTACCTCGGCTCCCCCTGCAGGCAAAAATCAGCAACAGCAACAACAGCAGGCAGCCATGCAGGTTTCTGGGGGAAACCCACGACTCAACCAACTCTGTGCCCGGTGGCAGCAGGTCTGGCTGCTGGCTCTGGACCGCCAGCGCAAGCTCAACGACGCCTTGGACAGACTGGAGGAGGTATGGTTCATACTTTGGACCCAAATCCACTAAAGATCAATACAAAACAATAACGTTCATCCAACATTTAGCTGCGATCTGAAACGTCTGATTAAATCCTGATATGCACTGTCAATTTTCAGCTGAAAGAGTTCGCCAACTTTGACTTCGACGTGTGGAGAAGGAAGTACATGCGCTGGATGAACCACAAGAAGTCCCGCGTCATGGATTTCTTCAGACGCATTGACAAAGATCAGGATGGAAAGATCACCAGGCAGGAGTTCATCGACGGCATCCTGGCCTCAAGTACGTTACGGCTATGGACAAATGTTATTCAGATTGAAACCATGGCATTAATGAGGTGAGACAGGTGGAGTGTGTGACCGTCTGCGTCTTCTCTCTGCAGAGTTCCCCACCAGCAAGCTGGAAATGACGGCGGTGGCAGACATCTTTGACCGAGACGGAGACGGTTACATCGACTACTACGAGTTCGTCGCCGCACTGCACCCCAACAAGGACGCCTACAGACCGACCACGGATGCTGACAAGATCGAGGATGAGGTGAGAGAAGGACGCGAGGAAGGATGGAAGGAAGGAGTGACGCGCACACGCAGGCAGAGAAATGATCAAAAACGTATTTACTCTTACGCGTGCAGGTGTAGACGCGTGTACGCCCCCCTCCCCTCCCCCGCTCACATATTGTCTTATCTGTTGTGCAGGTGACTCGGCAGGTGGCCCAGTGTAAATGCGCCAAGAGGTTCCAGGTGGAGCAGATAGGAGAGAACAAATACCGGGTAAGTTCAGCTCAGTCATTCATTCAGTCCAACACAAAATTGAACAACATTCAGACTGTCAGGAGTGAAATAAAACGTAAAAAACGTACCAAGGTGTGACTAGATATTTCAGTGATTAATTGTTATAGTTGTATGCTGTCTTAGCTGTCTTCACCTGTCCATCAGCCACCAATTAACACATCATAACATTGTGTGTCCATCGCTCCCCTCGTGGTCTCACCGTGTGTTTGACAGGCGTCCGAACGTTCGTCTGTTGACACGGCTTGATAACATCGATATAACATGTTTATAACACCTCACAGCATCCTGGGATTGTCAGCTGTGCCTTCTTTGTTATTGGCTAGACGTAAATATGACCATAAATGCGGCCGCATAGATACACAGTGGGCTGCTGAGACCGTCACCGTGTCCCTAACCAGTGTGAGTGGGCCGTGGACGGCCATGTTGTCTAACAAAAGTTAAGAGACCGGAGTTGAATTTTAACACCGCCTTAGCGCAAACCCACACATATTCTGTTTAATAAGCAAAATGATAAGTGTGATTGATCATCGGCCCATCTGTCCGTGTGTATCTATGTCGCAAATATAAGCCCGTAACCTTCCACAGCCCCTCCTGGACCATCCCTCGCTCCTCCTGCTCCATCATTCTCCACGCGGTCAATGATGTCCCGTTTCTGACCCAGGGACACGGGACACTAATAGCACGTTGCTTTTGTCATGTTGCTTTTCTGTCTCCTGTCTTCCCGCTCCTGCTTGTATGAGCTTCACTTCCCCTCGCTGTCACTCGCTCCATCTCCATCTCACTCTCACCCTTTGGCAGCTTCGAAGAGCTCTCTCACCTCAACATCGCAGCTTCCACACAGTCATGCATCTTCCCGTACTAACGATGAGCTAGAAACAGATCGATGAAGGATCGTAGCGTACCACCACCAGGATATTTTCCACATGCAAACATCCGTACATCACAAATCATCAGTTGTAGAATTGTCAGTACGTGTTGTTTCACTCTCGCTCTCTCTCTTTCTCCTTGTGTTTTGTCTCCGCCGTGTCTGCTGGAATTTTTTGTAGTTCTTCCTCGGAAACCAGGTAAAGTGACGTCCGCTGCTGTTGTGATTGGACGCGTGATATCTGCTTCCTTTTGCCCCACAGATGGAGTGCTGTTAGTTTTTAACGATGCAAAGTTTAAGGGGGGGGGATGGTAAAGATTAAGCGAGATTAACGAGACAAAGTCAGCACTCCATCTTTGCAACGTGTGAGCAGGTTTCACCGTCCGGTTGTGTTTTGTGCTCTGATTTGTTTGGTCTGAGAATGAGACTTTGCTGTATGCCGAGCAGGAAAGGGCGACCGTGGCTGAAGGGTTGATTAGGGGTCAGACGATGAACTCTGTGTTTGGGGGTGAAAGCTGGGAAACAAATCAAACTGCATGAAAGAGATTCCAAAAAAACGATCCTCTGTGCTGGGCTTCTGTTTTTCTTCATTTTACTATGAAATAATTTTCAGTGTAAACTCCCGAGTAGAGGAAATACTGTGATGATTCCTCCAGTAATGGGTTTTGGCCGTGGGTTGGACTTCCTTCAGTCCCGTCTGTGCATGAGTTATCGGTGCATGGCTGTCTGTCGTCTCGTAATCGGTGCGTTACCAATCAGTTCACTCACTTTTTCTCTCCCTTCTCCCTTTTTTTTATTTATTTCTCCTCCTCTTTCCTTCATGTTGTTGGGCTCCTTTCCCCCCCTGCCCGCTCTTTCCTCCTCCTCTCCTCCTTTTCTCTTTGCATGCATTGTTAAATCTCCACAGTTTGGTGACTCTCAGCAGCTGCGCTTGGTGCGGATCCTGCGGAGCACCGTGATGGTGAGAGTCGGAGGCGGTTGGATGGCGCTGGATGAGTTTTTGGTGAAGAACGACCCGTGCAGAGGTGAGGAATGTACACGCGCCCAGACGCACACGTTACACATTCCAACACGCACGCTGCTTCGCAAGAGCAAACCTCCTCAAAGGCGCCTCCTGCACACCGAGCGTCGGCGATAACGCGGCGATCGGAGGTTTGGTTGTCATGGCAGCAGACGATGGATGAAACGTAGTGCATCATTTCACCTCTCTTTCCTGTGTGTCTCTGATGTTCTGTTCTCTGAGGTTTTGTCTCTCTCTGTCTCCCCCCCTGGGCTCACCCCGTACCGGTCCTCCGGGAGCTCACGGATCCGTGTTTGTCAGTCTTTTCTCTGTATTTCTGTGTACTCGGCCCTCTCTTGTCTGATTCTCTCCTCTTTCTCCGTTCTGTTCATTCTCTTTTAAATGAAACGGTAGTATTGCATGGTGCATGGTCCTCAGTTCTCTCCCTCCCTCCCCCATTCTTCCCTCTTTCTCTATCTCCTCTTTTTTTTCTCTTTCCCCAGTGCAACATCCCGGACTTAAGATCCTCCGCTCCGATTCCAGTAGCTCCATCTCATCTCGTATAGGTTGGACCTCTCCTCTGTCTCTGCCCTGACTGCCTGTCTTTCCTCTCTCCATCTCTCTCTCTCTGGATCTGTTTTCTTTTCCTTTTCTCTCTGTGTTGTGTGGTTTGGATTTCTTGCTGTGCCTTGCTGGCTGTGACCACCAGACTAACGTTTCGTCTCCCCGCCGTCCTGACCCTCCCCTGGCTGTTCACATTTTTGACACATTCCAGGGGCCGCTGACACTCAATACGACCCTGTGTGTGTTTGAGTGTGGTGCTTTGTGAGTGAGTTTGTGTTTCACTGAAGGAGTCACTATTTGATTAGATTACGATTATAAAATCCCATCACCACACATTTCTCAGTATTAAGGCGGCAAAGTTCCCTTTTTTCCTGTGTGTGTGTGTGTGATCCTCTGTGCAGTGTTTGTTTCTCTTCATTCCACCACGAGCATGCAGTTATTTCACATTGTCTCTTGTGTTTCTTAGTGACAGTCACTCCTGGCTATTTCTGCTGCCGAGGTATCTACTCTTCCTCTCTCTCTCCTCTGTGGCTCACTCCATCCCTCCACTGCTTTCAGTCTCCATCCATCCACAGAGCTCTCATTCCTCATCTTAAACCGTGTCTGTGTGTCCATATGTGTGTGTCCCATATGCGATAACTCTGGTGTGTATCTGCATTGACGTCATCTGTGTACCACATGTTTACGTCACGCTTTCCTCACAAAGCAGGGTCTGGCCAACCCCTGGTCTTGATACTTTGTTTTTGTTGTTTGGTTTTAAGTATAAACATACCCAAAATATTTGATCAAGTTTAAGAATGAATTGTATAAAAATGATTTCTTCCCTTTTTAATTTTAATCATTAAAAGGCAACTAGTTATATATTTTTTTTAATTGAAAAAAATGTCCATAACAGCCCATAAACAAAACAAAGCTTTAGAAGCAAAACAGGAAGTAACATTTAGTTTCTATGAACACGGCTAAGGGCCATATCAAACATATTTATATATTTATCAGATGTTATCATATTTATTGAGACAGATGAACTAGATGTTACGTAACTGCGTATAAAGGACAAACAGGATGGACCGTGACGGTCTAAGACCTGGGCGTGGCCAGCCTGGGTTTCTAACAGCGCCAGCTTCAACGTGGCTCTTTTAAATGTGATGGCTGGTTGGTGGGGGACACAATTACAGGGTGCACCTGGCTGGCTGGCTGGCATTGGGGGAAGTAATTGCAGGGTGCACCCATTTAATTGACCGGCCTCGTTGTTGCGTTGCTAGGGACGATGGCCACGAGAGGCGTGGCTAGGAGCTGCTGCCACAGTTGCACCGCTTCTCCAGCCCACCTCACTCCAATCTTTATTATTTTTTTATATTTTGACACTTTTCTCTGATTCTCTCTCTGTCTCTCTTCCTGTTCCGCTCACTCTCCTTCTCTTCCTCCTCCTCCTCCTCCTCTGTTTTTGCCTGCTTCTCTGGGCTGAGTGTTGTGTGCTCGGGCTGCTGCTGCACTAATGTTGTCCCAGAATGCTGCTGTGTTGCCCCTTTGAAGAGGAGAAACCTGGAATCTCTGGGCTCCCTCTTGCCAACCATAACCCAGGCATGACCCCAAATAACGAATGGAAACATTCTCGACAGAGCTGAGACTCTTTATCACGACGAAGCAAGAGTGACAAAGAATAAAGATGGCACAGCTTGTTGACAAGCAAGAGAAGAGAGGCTGTGCTTTGGTCCTGTTTTCAATAAACCAGCAAATACGCATCACTCAATCTACCGTAACCAAAACCTTTATCTGTCGCTACTTGAAGACCTGATCTGTGTCTCGTGTGCTGCCGTGTGACATTTCCAAAAATGAATCGGTCCCACTCTGAAATTTATGATGGCTCAGATGAAAGCGCATCATTTAGCTCCTATCTTTGCTCGAGAACCCCACACACACAGTCAGGTCCTCCCTG
>OMNV01019118.1:1979-47925 GCA_900303265.1 Brotula barbata
TGAGTTTTAGTAACAGCGAGCCTCTCGGTGTTTACTTTGAACCATTCCTGACAACCTTCGAGCAGGGCACCACAGAAGGACAGTTCCACAAAAGATTCGAAGATGCTCCACGATTCCGTACCTTTGAATCGTAGAAGAGACAGACCGTAGTCTTCCTCAGTCCACAATGAAAACAAAGAGCAGCCGGGCGTGTGTTTTTTATTTTATGCTCCACTTTGTTTTTGACAGTGTGTACTCTGTCTCTCACCCTCCATATTAAGTACTTTATGATCTTAGAAAGAGGCTCAATAATAAGACGGACTCTCGGGTTGCTAAGATTCCACACTGTGGAATCATCTCACCGCCCTTTCATACCCCAGTGGGTAAAATCCATCCCACATTTTACACCAGTGGATGAAATGTGACGTACCATAAACTCCTTGATTAGTACATTGAGTACATTTCCCAGCCTCCGCTCGCCTCGATAGGAAGACTCGGACGTCTCAGCATCCTTCAGTAATACTTCTTTATATTTCTCTTTCCTTGTGTCCCCATAGGTGACCTCTCTCTTCCTGTCAGGTCGGGTTTTTGTAGATATTTGCTTCCATTTTACCGTTTTGCACAATTTTTTCTTATTGTCTTTTATTAAAAACAATAATAAGAGCTGAAGAAAAAAGAGGAAAAGTCGGAGGCTTTGGAGAAAGTCAATGCTCACCAAACGCTACACTCAAAGAACACACATCTGACGGGCCGTGGCTCTGATTAGCTCGATCGCTCCAAGACGGCCTGAGATTGTGAACAGCTTCTGCAGGTGGCCAGGTGAAAGCGTTTGGTAATGGGGCTTGACTAGTGGCCGCCATCTGTGCAGCATCATAGAGAGTCAGACTATTCGTCAATATGTTGATTCAAGACATTTCCCCCATCGCCGAGACCCTCAACCCTCCCGGGATCACCGTCACCTGGATGATTGAGAATCCTCCCAGACATGCCTTAACGTCTAATTGGAAGCAAACCACGTGTGCGCGGGAGCCATTTTGTAATCAGGCCGCACACTGACTCCGCACCGGGCGTTATCGACCTAAGTCCTAAATCCCCAGACGGCCGCGGCAACGTGGACGGGAGAGATGCGAGCGAGGCGGCTGATGCTTTAACGGGCAGGACAACAGCACAGAGGCCTCACAAATATACGAGCAAGGGTGCAGCTCACAATGGTTGACAAATGCTGAAGTCAGAAAGTGGGTGTATCCCCACTGGTGTATTGATTGAAGGAAGCTGGCGAGGCACAGTAACAGGGAATAAAATTTACTGACAAACTAGAACGCGGGTTGTCAGCAATTTCCGTCATTTGCATTCAAAGCATTATTCTATTGACAAGGGTTTTGGCGCTGACTCCTTACTCACTTGACATCCTTGAGAGCTCTGTTTTCTTCCCACCGTGAGACAGGTGTGAACTCTGCACGCACGGGCCGTCGGTAAATCTGCCGTCCAGGTATTCAATCAGTCTGCCTGTCAGTTATTTTATGATAAATCCAATCCTACACCGCTGTCACGCCGTGAAAGGCGCTGAACATTTTTTCTTTGGACGCGGTGTTCAATTTCTTTCCTGTCTGGGAGAAATCGATGTCACTTCTGAATTGCAATTGCAGTATTTACATAGAGGGTCAATACCATGCATCGTGGTGGAGTACTGGGATACTCGCTCATCAAATCCTCCCCTGTTGGTACTTGCTATTTGGATTTTCTTTTTTGTGGACAGAGCAGCTTGAACAGACTGTAAATATTCTGTAAGTACTGCACCGCCTGAACCACGTCCAGTGGACGCTAACGCAGAAAAACCACATGTCCCGGTAATCAGCAGTCCAGCAGCACTGACAGATGACAGCTGAAGGTGTGGCCGTATGTTTAGCAGCATTGTTCATTGGCGTTCGTGCGTGTGAGGCTGAAAGTGGCTTTGCAATCGAAATAAAAACGTCAGGCGTTAATATCGTTCCATCTATAATCACACACACAACACATGTAGTTCATTTGTGCCAAATGTGTATAGACCCGCATTACTGCCGTGACGCGCGCCAACGCTGCAGTGGCTGCCATACGTCGTTGGTTATCGGTGTAACTGTAGTTTAGCCGGATAAACGTTCAAAACAACAGGCCAGGTGTGGAGACGAAGGGTCAGTACACAGTTTAGTAGTTCAGTCGGATGGATTTGTCAGTGATCGGTGAAGAGCACCAGCTGAACGACTGAAACAATAGATTTAATAATACAAATGTGTTTAACTGATCTTGGTCTGTGATCAAGAGATGAAACCGAACTCAGCCAAACAGTATCATGAACAACAGATGGCTAATTGTAATTTCACAGTCCTACGGGACGACCGGGCTCCCAATCACTGGGATACAAGACAGAGCATAAATCTATATGGACACACACAACTCCAGATACATACGGAGAGCCGTGACGCTGCACACACACACACACACACACACACACACACACACACACACAAAGAGCAAACCCTTCATCTTGGATTGACAACTTTCAGCCACTCGTGGTTCAACACTTTGGTCCCCCGTGTGACCGCTGCGGTTGTGGAGACGGCGTGGACAGCTGGTAAATATTCATTAGCTACGAATCAGACCACCTCTGCAGTGCACTGCTGCGTTCGTATGTCGGGGCGCGCGTGGCAGCCTCTCTGTACACGACGGGCATGTTTTCTGCCTCCATACCGCCGCCGTCCACCCCCCCCTGACAGCAGCATTGTGCGCTGTGCGACCTGGTGGTGGTTTCCATTTTGCATCAGCTAACAGGAGAGATCCTGTCCCCCCCCTCAGACAGACAGCAGGCTAATGGCTCTGGCATTCTTCCAGTGGCCACATAGAGAAAAGAGGAAGACACAGCATGAAGGAGAGAGAGAGAAGAGAGAGAGAGATTTGGAGAGTGTCATGAATCTCAAGCAGCAAAACTCCATAAGAACTCTTCTTTTTTTCCCCCCATGTTGCTGTCACAGACTCGTTATTCGAATTCTAATCATTCGTGACAGTTTTGCCAGCAATCATTTAATGAAATGACACGAACGGTCTGAACCTGAGTCGCATGTGAGATGGTGGACACTCCCTGTGTGCACGATGAGAGCAGCCTGATGGGGAAACCCTGGGTTACGTGCTTTGTTTGGACAATTTTGTCACCAGCAGATCATTAACCAGGGACATCGTGGCACTCAGCTAAGGAGAACGGGCAGTTAGGTGTTTTGCTTACTCATTAAGAGGCAGGAGAAATGAGCAACGGGGACACGCAGGATCGTTTAAGACGCAGTAATAATTTTGCAAAGAACTCAAATCGTCGCTCCGGAGTCATCCGATCGGCGAGGAGGCAGCCGGGTTTGAATCATTGCACAAACACAAAAACACCCAGAGCTGTTGTTGTGGAAGATCAGATAGGGGAGCGAGCTGTTGAAATATGGAACGCAAATCAGTCAGGCGAGCACATAAATAAAAGTGAAGTCAAAACAGAACTCCGCACAGAGGACTCCTGACAGTCAAACTCATTGAATGTGTCCTCCAAACTTCAAGCTCATCTTTAAATCAAGTTTGAAAGGCTTCATTCAAGTCACTGGTAACTGAAGATCCGGTCGCTATTTATCTTAAACGACTGGCCGAGTGTTGGCTAAGATTATAATCTGAAGACGATCACGAGGTATCAATGACAATGGGGATCAGGATTAAACACTTTTTTTGATACTTTGATGTTACTTTTTGATACTGCTTTTGTAACTAAGTCATCTTTTGGCTTCCTTCGCTATGGAGGTGATGTGATTCTTCCATATTGTCTACAGATTTCTCCCCTGGGACAAATCCAAACAGGTTTGTCCCATGTCTCAAACGTGGGAGATGACACTGAAAACAATAGACTGCACGCAGAAAATGTCCCCGTTTCGGTGCTCTGAGCAGCCGATGCTCCCATTGTCAGTCGGAACATGATTCACACCAACCAGCGGTCCAGATATCAAACACACTGCAACGCCTGGGCGAGCCTCTCCAACCACATTGTTGACCAGTTTGCACAACTGGGGCCAAAATTGTGTGAATGAAGCATCAGAGGCAGCATTCGACCACACGGACCGTCCCCGTCCGTCTTTTCCATCTCTGTGTCTGATCTGTGTTTGATCCAACCATTCATCCTCACACTGGTTGAACAGTCGTGCTTATGCATCTGTGACCCCACAATGAATAAAGTCTGTTTGATTTGGGTAAATTATCCAGCGTTTTAACATCCAATTGGCCCGCGACACACACACACACACGCACGCGCACGCACACACAGACCTCTCTCCCTTATCTTCATTTCCCACACCTCGGGAGTAATCTGGCCCAGGTGCCAGTCAAGAGACCCAACTTTATTAGAGATGTCCCCTCCCTCTACACCTACATACACACCAAGAGAGAGTGTGTGTGTGTGTGTGTGTATTTCAGTAATAAGGCCGCTGCATCATAGCCACTGGCAGCGTGCAGGATGACCTCTATAACCAGAGAGGGAAAAAAAGAGCAGCTATTACATAAAAAAGATGTCTCTTAACGAGAGCTTCTGCAGTTGGGACAAAAAATTACGAATATGACGGGCGATTTTCCAATAAAGAAAAAAAAAAAAAAACTTGATAAAAGCCAGTGTGCAGTAAGAGAGGCTGGAGCACCTTTCATCCAATTTTCAAGTTGAAGATGTTAATGCGAGACAGTCCAAGGCTCTCTGTGGGTCCCTGCTTAATCGGTGTCCTCCCTTTATTCAACCCCAGCCAAAAAGTACCCTTGTGAACCAGTTTAGTAGGATTAGCACGGCCCTTGACTGGAGTCACGCTGAACAGAGGCCCCGGGTGAACTTCAGCTGGAATCGGTCTGAAGAAACTGCTCACCTTAAGGCCTCACCGAGGATTATTAGCGCCTGGTGAATTTGTGCCCTTTTCCAAAGGCAGCAGGATGCTGTCAGATGAGTTAAACTACACGGCTGGAGTCCCACTTGGAGGTTCCAAATGACCAGTTAAGGGGTTCAAGCCTGTGGATAGAGTCGCCTCAGAAAGTCAAACATAAGAGCGATATTCAGTCCCAATCACTTTATTTTTTACATTTAGGTGGATTCATTCACTCCTGATGTTGACATCTGCTTCGGAGCTGTATTGATCAGGTAGGTTAAGTCACCTGACCTCTTCTTCCTTCTCTCAGCATCCCATGTGAAGCTCCATCTAGAGCTGTAAAAGCCCATCAGGGTGACGTGAGCCGCATCCATCCTAACCTGCTGGATCCTGGTGCAGCACAGCTGACGGTGCAGATGCAACACACACAAATCTCGTGTTGAAACATGCTTGTTAAAGCAACAGTATGCAGAAAAACACTAGAATCTGCTGATAGGAATCAATAAAGCCAGCGCTCGGTGTAAAATATCAATCTGCAGACGGATCAGCAGGTTTGTTTTCTTTTAAATTCATGCCCTTAGTTTATGAAACAAGTGTTCAGATTTCTAATCCCACTTTTTAATCATTTAAGAAATAAATCTGTATCCACTGACTGTCAAACTATTCATCATCTCCAACCTGGTCCCTCAGTCTAACAGATTTGTAAAATCTTTCCCTCGATCTGTCGCAGGAATCGACACGTGCGCCCCAACCGTCCAGTCTTCATCAACCCTGCCTTCTTCATCTTCATCCACAAACTCATGTAATGATGACGTATACAAAGTATAACTGATACAGCCCCCTAAACTGAAACTTAATGTTTTTCATGATGTAAAGGTAAAGAGTAGTAATTTGAGGATACAAATGATTAAAGTGAGCAAATAAACTCTAAAATCTGTGTGTCCAGTTTACACACGGGATGTAAAGGACATAAATAAAAAAAACAAACAAATAGAATTTGAGAGCCCTGCTGTGCTCTGTATCATTCCTTTTATCTATCTACATTATATTTTCTATGTTTTCTATAATCAAGAGGAGTCAGTGTCCATGTGATGATTTGTTCCATTCGTTTTGCCTGAAAGTTGAAAGTGAAACAGAGAAAGTTTGCGGCCCGTTAAAACCTGTTGTTGGATTCACTCGACAGTGCTGAAAAAGATTCATTGTATTTTACTCGCACGTAAAAAATGTGTTTTCTCTCCAACGTTCAAAACTGAAGGATTTTTAATTCACGGTTTACAAATACCCAGAGTAAACAAACCTGTTCAGCTTTGGAGCTCATGTAAAATTCATGCTCATGTCTAAATCATGAGACGATCTGGAGTGGAGCATCACTCGTCTCATAAGAGAACAGCGGCTGATAATTATACATTAGGGTTTAAGAGAATATCGAGAGCCCGGTTGGTACGGATGCATCACGTACGCTACACACGAAGAAGAAGAAGAAACTTAACTTAAAACAATGATGCCTTTTCTGAACTGGTAGAGGTGCTTTCATTTTGTCAGGGGTGTAATAATTTATTTTATGTATACAACTATGATGTTATTACATATTGGTACCCTTGAATTTCATTCATTAATGTACCATTTTACCTGACAAGTATTGAACTTAAAATCTCTTTTGTCAACCACCAAACAAAAGCTGTGAAATGAACTGAGATCTTGTTTATTCTACCCAAAATGTCCTTTATAAGACGTTTTAAGAGAAAATAAGATTTTATTGATAATTCTTTTCTTTTTTAATTTCTTTTGGTATCACAGTCTACAGTCTCTCATTCAGTCTTTTGAAATACAGAAAAGACTTCAAAACAGATCCAAGCTAACCTTCAAGCTCAAGGTGGAACAGTTTGAAGTCACGCCATCCGCTGCTGTTTGAATGGAAATGGGTAGAAAACCCAGGAAGACTCCACGTCTGACAGACAAATAGGAAAAAAAAAACCACTGGAGTACAACACACCCCATCTGTGTGTACAGAAATCAAAATGAGGCATTCAAAGTAAGGAACAACATTCCTACTGTGAAATGTGGAGGAGGATTATTACAACAGGACCAACCTGCTCCATCCTTGGAGAAATTATAGTAACGGCCCTTTGGATGAGAAACGTAAAGTTAGCACAGATCTGACAATTCAGGTTAATTTGACATTTTTTTAAAAAAGTACATAATTACATACATTTCTACATTCTACATTTCTAAAGGTATCTGTTGCACCACTTCATGTACCACTCCTTGCACAGGTGCCACAGTTTGAGAACCGTTCATGTATTCTATTGTGTTTGGTGTGGCAAACAAACGCCAAGAGTGATAACTAGCAAATCAATCTCTCCTCTCTATCAGATCCAGCAGGAGGAGGAGGAGGAGGAAGGTGGCCTCCACTCTTTGCTGTCGTATGTAAATGAGAACCAGGAGCCTCAAACCATCACAGTACCGCACAGAGCAGCCGACTCCAGCCTCCACTTAAGCCTTAAATATCTCAGTCCGTCTTCATTTGGGGCTTCATTTCCCCCCCCTTTGCCTTTTCTCACACACACACACACGCATGCATGCACACTCTATCCGTGAGTAACCCTGTAGATTAAACAACAAAAACAGGAGCAGCGACCGTGCACGGCGTGCCAGCTTTGATCACCAAATCAGTGGAAAGACGCCTGCCAACATCACCATTGATTTTTGCTGTGGTTCTGAGGTACGTTAAGCCAGGGTGTGGCCTGGATCACAGCTCAGTGGCCCTGTCTGCTTTCACAGCAGACTGAGCCGAGGAGTCGGATGCCAGCTGGCCTGCCTGAAGCTTTTTACCCAGATATTCCATCAAAGCGCATCGCGGTAATGAGACAGGGTTAACGCCAAGGCAAGCCACAGGTGCCTCTTTATTACTGGATGGGTTGATTAGAAGGCATTGTCAAAAAAATTAGGGCGCCTGGATCGTGGCCACAGGCACTGAATATGGACAGCTAGCCCTCTTTTTGTCATTGACAATAAAGGACTTTGTCCTCTACCATACACTATTACATGATAGTACACACAGTATCTCATTCATCCATCAGCAACTAATAAATAATCTCCTCTGCTCCACGTCTTCTCTGACTCATCGCTGTGCGTGGGACAGTGATTACTCCAGAGAGGCTACGGATTAATCAGTCTGTGGCGAGAGCATTGATCTTAAGTCTAACCCATCTGATATTGGCTTCTTCTCGATAGAGGGCTGGTCATGCAGCATGGAAATCAATTCCGGAAGGTCAGAGGTTCCCACATGGGACACTGGTTATATAATTGAAGTGACCGTGTTAAGGAATGAGCTATCGTCTCTGACAATGCGGCTTGTGTCGGACAATGTGACCCGATTAACGCGGAAGGTAAAGTTTGGTCAGCGTTAAGAGGTGCTCCGCAGGTACAAACAATGAGAAAATCAAAGGTGAAACACAATCACATATTAAAACGAGAAGAAAAACATCGATAAAAGGCTGAACTGGGAGGTTTAAAAACAGAGTTTAAAAGCACAAGGGCCACAAAAGTGAACTTTCTGGGTTGAAAAAGCAATCTTAGCACTTGGGATAATAGAGGAGACAGTTCAGAGTCTGAATAATTTTTATTTATTTCCTCTATTGCTGAAAATCTAACAGCCTTTCGTGATCATCACACAACTAGACAGTGAAATAATGGATAAAAATTCAATCCCGCTGTGACTCGGCAAGAAAATGTATGCGGGAAATAAAAGCTGAATATGACAAATTATTTTGTCGACTGCTCTTCTGTTTGACCTCAGAAAATCTTGCTGATTACATTGATGATTGACTGTGCATTGGGATGAATGGCGCAGAATGCTCCATGTCGGCATTCTGCAGCGTGCAGCCAGGCGGATGAATATTGATGAATAGTGCACTCCACCAAACCCATACAATGAAGCGCTCGGAATAGGAATGAGGCCTATTCTGTGGCTGATTTGCTGACAACTTCAGGTTTTATCATGTGCAGTGACACTGAATAATCAACAATCTGACAATGCCTGTCGTTGCCACCGTTCATGCAGCAACCGTAGAATTTGATTCATTTCTACGGTGGCAGAGGTGGAACAGCGGCACTCAGACTCTATATATTAAATACCGACAACCGGTGAATGGTAATAGATACATTTGCACACTGATGAGAAACTCTCACACGGTGTCTTCGGAGATCATCTTTCCGTATGTGGTCGACTGCGGGCTGTTGTTTGCAATGGAGTTAATCTGTTGATCGCTGAGCACTTTGGTGAAATGTTGGTGAAAAGCTCAGATTCTTGAGAAAATCTTGTTTGTTTCAAGTCCTGGGTGACTTTGTCAACGTAAGCATCGAAATCTTGGTTGTACGCCTCAACAATGATGAGCTGAGGGCATCATATCTTCCGCTGGTGTCAGAAATGTATGTGGGCGAACAGAGAGACGCTTCGTTGTCCTTCCTGATCCTGATCTGAGGCGGAGGAAGATTCACAGCCTCTGATGTGACTGACACCGTTCTCCTCGTCTTCACCACTCCAATTAGCTCAGTGACAGTTGTGTGTGTGTGTGTGTGTGTGTGTGTGTGTGTAAGTGATACAATCAATTACCGCCCTTCTCTTCTGTCCCCTCTGTTTCTTGATCACACTCTGTCCCCTGCTCCTTCCTTGCTATTACTCTTCATTTCGACTCTTTTATTCAACTGAACCATTACGCCATTCATACCTTGTCTTTGCTCGCCTGGCTTCTCATTGTCTCATCTTCCTATCATGTATCCCCTCTCCCTCCCTCTCTCTCTCCTGCAGCAGGTCTACAGTCAGGCTGAGGGAGGGAGGGAGGGAGAGAGAGAGAGAGAGAGAGAGAGAGGGAACATGTCATTCAGACAGGGATGACAAGGGGGGCTGTGCGCCTGTGAAGCGCCTTATGTTCCACGCCAATGCACCATGCGAAATCACTGCGAGGCATAACACTGATGTGACTCCACTACTACAGGTAGAAAACCAAAACAAATACACACAAAGCCAGCCTTCAGCGTGCGTACCCTCCCACTGTGGCATCTTGTTGACCCCAACATTGTGCCAAATTACAGAGGGGAAACGGAATATTTCTCAGACCATTTGTTTGTAAGACACCAAAGTCAGACGGATCTGGAAAATCAATAGTTTGCTTCAGAGTACCTCGACTAATTTCAAACACTGATGTCACTGCAGGTTTCAGGGTGGGTCTTTGCTCTTCACCGCTCGCCTTTGCATGGAGAAAGTTTGCCACCTACTGGTAATAATCATCCCCTTCCCTACCAACAGATGAGACCCTCTGAAATTATTCACCCCTTTGACATTCACGCTGTCAAATGTCTTCAAACAGCACCATTCTGTTAAGGTCAAAAGGAAGCTCTTCAAATAAAATGTCTGTGCTGTCCAAGTATTCCACTTTGAAATTACTTCAGGAAGAAATATTTCACATTTCATATTTGTCCTTCACATTTGGATACTCGCATAAATCTTTTAAATGTCCTGAGTGTCCGATAACAGCTCACACAATGTTAACTTCCATCACCTGCTTCAGCACATTGTTGAATAGACAACAATAATGCACCATCAGTGTGTAAAGTGTCATGACATGCATTTTAAGTCAGTTCTGATTTCCATCCATGCATCAAACTAAGAGCATGAGATGTACCAAAATATCCCTACAACCTAAAGCTCATTCCAATCCAATCCTTGCTGCGTCAAGATCATTGTACTCACAAAAACAGTCATGGTTTTTCTTTTCCAATGTGTCATGGCATCATTTATTTATTAAAGTTATGCATAACCTTCCAACTTGATCATTGTACAGTATATGTTGAACTTCATGATGTTAGAATATCAGGCAGTCAGATCAGCATCGCCAACAGCAGCAGAGGAAGCAGCATTTCTGTCAGCAGCTGATACAGAAAGAGCGTAACCACTGCGTGAAAAAGAGAAGGAGGGGGGAACTAGGCGAGATACCCCCCCCGGCAGATCAGGAAGGATGACATACAGCATGTGGGAGGGGGAAATAAGCATGACAGCCACTGGACTGTGGGGTAGAGGAAGAGGATTACACCCGTAAGAATGATCACAGGGAAAACGGAGGAGAATTACACACAAAGAAGAGCAGAGGAGAGGTAAAGCATGATAAACCTTGTAGTGAGGAGGAGGGAAAAAGAGAGAGCGTGGAAATGAAACAGGACCAGATCAGAGCCTCCAGACTCTTCATTCTAGTTAACACACCTAGAATTTATCAGACATTCTAGACATTAACGTGATTCTAGAAATGAACACATCGGATCTATCCACGGCCAAAGCAACGCTGGCCTCTCTCAGTCTGAACATGTTCCTGCTCTTCATCAGGGTAAGCTAAGCTAGTGTGCTAATGTGCACTCAACACTCACACAACCCTGTGTGTTTGTAGCAGGTCAAGCAGCCAAAACAAAAAAACAAAAAACCACAATGGCCAAAAGCATGCACGCAATGTGGGAAACACTTTTAAAAAAAAAAAAAATGAAAAGAAAGTAAATAAATACATCTTGGGATAAAAAAAATCTTAATACATTATCTTAAAATTTTCCTTTTCTTGTTTTGTGTTTCATATATATATATATATTCTAACACACATCTTTGTACATTTTGGTATAAGTTCTCTTTCTTGCAGGGAGTCCAGGGAATAGGGGATTTGGGTGATAGAATGGAAGGAGGGTTGGGTTTGGGGCAATCCCATTTCCCTGATTGCCTTGTGCTGATGGAGGGGGAGTGGTGTCCAAAAGACGCCTCCCTCCATCCAAACGTTTCGGCTCACGCTCAGTCTCTCGCTCTGTAGCAACCGTGGGTGACGGCGATGGAGGAAGGGGCTCAGCAGTGAGAGGACAAGCTTATAGGACGTCCAGAAAGTCCAGGACATGGGAAGTGTGAACAGACTGATAGTCAGTACTTCCTCTTTGGGACCAGAGCCAAAAGCCTTGGCATGGGCTTCCACTATCTCTTATCTGGGAAAAGAATTGCGGTTTTGAATTAGAAAACGGACAGATGCAGAAGTGAATACATTGATGATGCATTCTTAGAAACTGAGCATGAACTGAGTTACCTTTATTTCCATCCACATCTGCTGCTGACCTCTCAGGCCTTTGGTGTAATAGATTATTATACTTGGCTTCAACCTCCTGCGAGAACAAAAACAATTCCCTGTCAGGTTTATGAAGTGTGTGAGTGTGTGTGTCTGTGTACGTCCATGCATGCGTATGTGTAGGATACCTTCAAATAGTTGAGGTTGGCCTGAAGGTTTCTGAGGTGAGACAAGACCTGTCTGCTGAAAGAAGAGAGGCTGCCAGCCTGCGATGTTGAAGAAAACCTTAAATTGATGCCAGAATCAGCGGCGCAGCCTTGTGAGGTGCTCAGCTGTTTCCCTGTGGTTGATGCCAAGATGTCATCATCTGTGCTGCTCTCCCCTGGGCCACCATAACCCTCCAGGACTAGATATCCTGCTGAGAGAATCAAATGAACTATTTAGTTCAGCTGCTGAGGGAAGAGGCACAAACAACACTGCACCTTACAATGTGAACATATTTGTCTTCAACTCCAATCTATTCACATCTACAGCGTTTCCCTTGGTATGTACACACGATTTGACTATTCACGCTGAGAAGGCTCACCATAATCTTCAGGTGTGTCAAAGAAGCCTGTGTCTCCAGAGCCCAGGTCCTGAGCCAGGTCCTCAGTCTGAGAGCTGTTCTTCTCTGAACCATTGTGGACCATCACCCGAGCACGGCCGTCAACAGGGGTCCTCAGGGAGGTGGTCCGGAGGAGTCGGCCTCCTGAAGAACGCTGGGTACGCTCGCTTGCCTCTTGCGACATCAACTGGGTCACCAACACCTGCTTTAACGCTGCCACTGAGTCAACAGGGAAGAGATGACAGTTTATAATTTGTCGCTGCACAGACAGTGTCTTCATACAATTTTCACTTGAAACATACAGTTAATTCCATTTGTAATGTGTGTGTAATAAGTAAAGTAAGTGTTTCCTCTGTCTGCTTACATGTCTTCAATGCTTCCTCTGCCCTGGATGGAAACATGCAGAAGGAGTCTCCTTCTCTCACATTCTCACGCGCCTGGTAAGGTAGTTCTGGGTCTACGAAACCTTCCTCCTCCTCTTCCTCTGCCTCTGCCTTCACTCCCTCAAATGAATTGTTAACTGGCATGGAAGTCTGTGTTACACTTCTAGAGGCTGGACTGCTCTCTTTATCTGCAGAGGTAAATTAATAGAAGGGTCACATTCAGGGTTCAGTGTCTTAGTGAATGAATGAATTCTATATATGATGCAGGTGGTTAACCTGTAGACTGGGTGCTCCCTGTGGATGTGCGATCCGGGTCTCTGCTCAGCCTTGATACACCTGTTGTAATAATCTCTACGCCATCTCTCTCTCCACTGGCACATAAGCACATAGAAAAGCATATGTTAAAAACAAAGTATGAAAGCAGTCACTGGATTAGTGAAATGTGGAAGCAACATACTCAGTCTGAGGTAATGGTATGATGCTGTGAGGTTTGACTTTCATGGTCTCAGCTCTCTGGGTGATCAGACTCTGCCACCTGTGTGAGGAGGGGACCAGTTAGACACTTCTGAAATTCATTCATTAATTACACCAAAAAATGTATACAGACTCACGTTCTCTGATCAGAGACCGTTGGTGCCATCAGTTCATAGATCTGGGCTCCGTTTTCTGACATGGAGATGACGAAGAAAGACTTGTTGTCTGACAGGAGAGAGACAGAATAATGTGAATAATCAGTATTATACTATATCAGCACAAAGTTGCCAGTCTGTAGAGTAAGTTCACAGTCTGAGTGAGTCTTTTACATCTCATTCAGATAACAGCTAAGGAGGATATTATTAAGCCATTTCTTCATGCAGACCAGAAAAAAGCTTTTACTTATGATACATTTGTTGTTACTCACCTGTGGCCACAGAGCGCACCAAAACTGTGTTGAGTTTGATGATGGGGCTGAAGATATGTTTGGTATCTGCAGTGCCTGCCAAGTTCTTGCTGTGACATTTTAGGATCAGACGCTCATCTTGTTTCTGCAGCAGAACCATTATGTCCTCTAGAAGGAGTGTGTACAACTCTGAAAAAAAGAGATGAAAATGGATGGTTATGTCTAATATGAAATCGAGCTGCAACTAACAATTATTTTGATAATTGACTAGTCAGGTGATTAGTAAGTAAGATAAGGAATCCAGCAATTAATGTAACAATCAATAGCTCTTAATTGACTATTCAACGTCTCTTAGTAGTTGTATTAGGCACATGCTAGCTACCACCTTTGGAAAATACCTTTTAATGACCTTTGATGAAATATCAGTAAAAATAATTAAGGGTTTTATGACAAAATATATTCAGTTAAAACATATAAGGATAAACATTTTTTTGCTAACAAGAAACAAACCAAAAACTATTTTACCCACGTTTAACACAGTGAATGTTTTCCTTTCTTTTAGTCTAAAAACACATTCAAAATGAATCAATCCACCCAGTTGTCTAGTCCAATGTTTTATGGTCAATAATGTTGCAGCCCTAACATTAAAGGAGTGGAAGTCACCTTGAGAGTCTCAGAGGGATTATCAAAGATTAACACATGCCATATGAGTTGGTGATAAATGATGAAAGCATGACTTGTGTGCCGAATACAAACCAATAGTCTTGTCCTTGTTGACTTTCCATGACAGGGGCCCCTCATACACCATAGTTCGTTTTGTTAGATCCAGGTTCTAATGGAAGGAGAATGGCATGGATTGAACAAAACTCAAAATAAAAATGTTGGTCTGTGAATCGATTTACCAAACAGTGTCAGTGCAAGGTCAGTGAGTATTCTTGTACAGGAGCTAAGAATTATGGAGGAAACCATCACCTTTAGCTCCAGGATCATGGCATTGTCTGTTTGCTTTAAAGAGGAGAGGTCCAGTCTTCTCTGGTAGTCTTCCAGCCTCTGTAAAAGACAGAAGCACAGACAGAGGAAACGAGATAAATAAGTGCTCTATAAAGTTAAGATACTGCCAGAGGAATGTAATGGTCCTGAAAAAAATGTGACAAAAAAGGAAAAGGTTTTAGGGGGCAGTTGAGGAGGAGAAAGAGAGCAAGGGGTATTGAATAGGATAGAACACGAGGGAAGACAACAAAACCTACCTGTTTGTCCTCAGATTCCTTCACAGCCTGGTTGACGTGATTGAGGATCTTTCTACAGCAATCTGCTGCCTGCTTCACCTTCTCCTTTTCCACTGTATTTTCTGTACAATACAATGACACAAAGAAAAAATAAAGACCCCTTGCTTCCGTAGGAAGTCAACCATATTTCCTAAGTTCATGAACACTTGACCATTCTCAGGAAGGAATATAAAGCAGGGCAGCTATTACGATGCCATAACAGCTGGTTATACTTTACCGTTAATGCATTCTCTAAGACTAAATGATGAACAAATAGAAAGAAACAGGGGACCTTTCAAAAGGGTGCGCCACCATTCTAGGACCATTAAAATGTTTATCTCTACATTTGTATAAGACATTCCCTAAGACTTTCTTGTATCCTTAGAAGTGATTTCAATTAATCTATTGTAATATTTTACATTTCCATTAGAAACATACAACAGAGATATTACTTCTGTATACGTTTATCTGGTTAGACACAATAAAGGTAAATTCATTTCACTACTGAAGTAATTGCCTAATAGGATCTCATTACATTGAGCATCACATGAGAAAAAGGCTTGCTAACTCACCGAACCCCACTCAAGTGGGTTACATCTAATGGGTTTGCAGAAATAACAATGAGGATCCATTTCCTGTCTGGTACACCAATGAAAAACATAATAGAACATGTGCTGTACACCAATACCAGCGCGGCTACGGCTTAGCAGGTAACACCCATGTCCAGCGATGTGATGCAACTGAACACTATGGAGGTATGTTTTATTAATCAAGTTAGTAGATTCTAGGGCTGTACATAATGGTGAATGGGTATAAAGGAGTTCAGAATTTTTATCCCTGTGCCAAATGGAGTCACTGATCGAAAAAATATCAAGTGCGGTCAAGTGCGTGAGTAGGAGTTCTGAACAGGGTTGTATGTTGTACCTAAATGTGCTGTAAGACGATGTCTGTGTGAGAACATAAATCAGTTATGCAGTCCAACCTGCAGGCATTGTGATCCCATTAAGACTTCTTTTCACGAGTCTGCTTGGTTCCTTGGAATCCAAGCACACTACTTGAGTTCCTGATGAGGTCAAAATTATATTCAGGCTATGTGTTAGGTCTCAGTTGTATCTTTTACTGTGCTACATCCAGCAGAATCTGACTGGACTTCCCATCAGCTATGACCATGTCATGGGGCATAGTAACAGCAGCGCTCTGAATTGAGTTTGTTTGTGCTTGGACCAGAGTAATCTGGCAGGAAAATTTGACGACTGCTGTTTTTTTTCTGGGACTGATTCACTTTGGTTTCATCACTTCTGACTGGCTGGTAGCCTACGTACAGCTGTCTAGCTAAGGCTATCGGTGAACAGTGTTTAGCGTCACCACCTAAACTCCTGACAATCAAACCAACCATTCACTGTAAAGTATGACTCCGTCCTCTTGATCCTGTCTCACTAACACAGTTCTGCCGTCAGGCAAAGTTCTGCCAGGAGAGGAAGATTTTTAACTGGTCCCCTTTTTGGGGCCAAACATGGCTTGCCCAACTCTTGTCCAAAAATACAGATATAGCCCAAAACTGAAAGCTAGCTTGAGAACAAGTTAGGCCCTTAGAGGACCAGTGAGGCACTCTCCTAGTGGAAGCACTCCTAATGGGTTAGCACTCACAGCGAGAGAGTCATATGTTTGAGTTCTGGGCCGCCAGGGTCTTTTGTGTGTGGAGTTTGCATGTTCTCCCTGTGTATGTCTGGGTTTCCTCTCGGTGCTCCAGTTTCCCTCTCCCACAAAAACATGTGCATTCGCATTGACCAAGACACAAGGCTGTAGATCTGGAGTTGGGCACCAGACTGTGGCTTCCCACTACTCCTCATACTTAGGAAGGGTTAAATACAGGGGATGAATTTCCCTATGGGGATCAATAAATTTGTCTTTCTTTGTAATGCATGCAGACTCTAGGCACAGTCCATCCACCCACAGAGACTGGGTCTTCTGTCCACCGACATGCCAGTCCCTGTCAGTCTAGCTTGTGTCACTCAGTTATACGATACTCAGTTATATGTCTCCATAAACCCTTAACGATTGCTCAGAGCTCTCCAAACTGGAGTCATGTCTCCAAGCCGTTAAAGGCTGGACGACAAAGAACCTCCTGCTTCTGAATGTTGATAGAACGGAAATGCTAATCTTAGGTGCTAAGAGGCAAAGACTGTCTCTTGAAGACATTTCAATAACATTCAATAAACTCCAGTGTCATCTTCCTTACATTGGCTTCCTACTGACACAAGGGAAGGTCCTAATAATTATTCCTAAATCTTGGGTCCATGAAGACCTGGAGTTCATCTGTGTTGTACATAATATATAAAATTTCCATTTGCATTTTTTATTTGAAAATATTTTGATATTATTATTCCAGTCCAAAGTTTGTGTGATGATACATGATGTTTAAACTCGTTAATACTACTTTATCAATGGAAATTATAGGACTCAAAATACTGTCAAGGAAACGGGATAGCACCTGTGTATTTAGCAATGTTGTCTAGCAGCAGGGGGTACTTGGTGAGCCTCTGCATCTCTACAGGGATGATGTCCTTTAGCTGTAGTCTGCGACACTGTCGATTACTCTCTGCTTCCTGCGGGCCAATAAAATACAGATTAGGCACATTTAAATTTACCAACTAACAGCCATAATGCATTTTTATGTAGAAGATGTGGTGACTCTAAGCTTCATTGGATGTAGCCTAGGTCTTTAGTTACAGAAAAATCAGCATTTCAACTAAATTCCCTAGACGTACATGATTTATCCCTCTTTGACACCTTGCAGGATATGATATGAAAACTTGAATGCAAATCTAATTTACTAGACATTTATTGCAGTGGATATCTAGACAGGAGAAAAGTAAAACAAATTTTTGCTAACTACCTCTGCCTCTTATGAACAAAACAATGTGCTATATGTTCCATTGCAGTGATATGGTAATATTACAGAATAAATGCCATATTGGTGGTACTGGAACAGCTGTGCTGCAATCATAGGAATGAGGGCAGAGACCCAGCTGCACATTAGACAGAAGAATGTTAGTTTAATTATACAACATAAGTATTTCAATTGGGTAGTAAAAGAATTTTGTTTTTTTCTCTCTTCATTTAGACTTAACACATTGCTGTGCATCTTTTGCATCTTTTTCAAGACCTCCCTGTCTGGATGCAGTGAATAAAAGACGTGATAAAAACACTCAATAACAATAAATTACCATATCATTTGAGTCCACCCTTGACTTTTAATACATCAACAAAATATAGCACGCAAATCACTTTTATGTACCCAGTGTATTTGGGAGCGGCTACTGTCATTTCTAATAAATATTTTGTAGGAATTACAGCTCCTGCCAGCTGAGATGTGTGCAACACATTCATAACTTTATTTGACTCGTACAGCTTTAATGCAACAATGTACAGAAGGAATAAAGGAGAGAGAATAAAAACAAAATGAACATAAAAGCTATGGACATAACCCGATCGTAAATTAAATGACAGACTAATTACTTAGGATTTTAATTTACTTTTTGAAACACCATGCAAGCTTTCCAATAAATAAAAATAAAACCAACTGACAGGCTATTTCACAGTTTATGGCTTCAAAACAGAAGGCACCCGCACTATACTTGTGGAAAACATTAGAAAGGTCTATGAAGGCAAGGCACCGAATGGCTGCAGCATAATAAAAACCCAAACATTTAAATACATGGCGGTGGTAATATGTCTCTGGAGAATCAGTCATCCATATTGGCAGTGACTGCAACAAAGGCAAGTGAATGTATTTCATGTGAAAGACATTTCACCATTTATCCCAGGAGACGTGTGCGGTCTACTAAACATCCAAAATCCAGCTGATGCCAGTTTGTATCATAGGTATAGTATAGTGTAGTATAGTATGTAAAGCTATGGAATTGCTAATCATTTAAATCTGTGTAAACCTCTAAAATTACTTTTCAATAGGTTTAGTATACATATGTAGGGAATTCAATATAGGAAGCCATGCAGAACAGACTTATTAAGTATAAGTTAAAATTATCATTTTTATTGTTAGTGTTCAAAAAGTACTATTCCACATTTAATAATATATATGAGTTTCTTATTACCTGGATGAAGGAAGTAAAACGCGAGTCCTTCTTCTGTTTGGTCTTGATGATCTCAAGAGCAAAAGGTTGGTTACTGCAGAATGTCCCTACAGCTTGCTTGATCTTCTCCTCCTCTCCACCACTGAACTGTAACCACACAACCCAAGATAGGATGGAGCAGAAAGCAACAAAGACACTCAGTCGGTCAGACAATCTCGGTCAGCAGTAGTTGCCAGAGAAAAGTCTAGAATTAAATCATTACTAAGAGTGGTAACTCCCAGAAGGGAGCCATGCTTCTACACAGCAAATACAGCTTAAGTTTAAATGTAGACTACGTCAATGATAGACCTTTTAGCTTGCTTATGCGCCTGAGGAAACATTTATACATGGCTGCCAGCTCATACGTGACTCCCTCTTATCTAATATGCAGTACACATAATGGTGAGACGCCAGTTAGTGAGATGTCAGCCAAATCTACGGCACTGTCTGACAAAGGCACTTACTGAAGAATGGGCTTCCATTTTACTACCTTGCTTCCTCTCTAATGAAGGGTCCAGAGACATTTTTTGTCGTTTGGGATTTCAGTGAAGGATTTAATGTCACAGTCATTTTCAAAAAATTTAAAAATAAGCCTGTATAGCACATATTGTATATGGACGACGTATACCCGTAGCAGTTTTCCAGTTCATTGTCACACAATTCACAATATTTTTATCTACCACATCAGTCATCGTGAAATGCATTCAATTAAAAAGAGGAAATAGAAGTTCACTTGAAGCTTTGTACTCACCCATGAGAGCAAGTCATCTCCAATCTGATCAATTACTGAAGACTCATTTCTCTTCCGAATGGTTGCCATTTTCTCCAATATCGAAACTGACATTTAAAGAACAGGCACAAACGGGCTCTCAGTAAACGTGCATGTGTGTGTGTTAATGTACTCAGACATAAATGTAAACCTCAGTAGGCCTAGGTTGCTCAGTTATACACAATCAAATCTATCAGATGACATTTTCTACTAATCAAAAAACTGCCTGTAATTTTAACACATAGCTTGTGTTGTCGAAACCACAAAAAATTATTGCCCAAATCAGTTGCTTTACACAGAAACCACCAACTGTGATTCTCTGGTCTCTGGTTCTAGTTCTCTGGTTCTCTGGTCCATGTTTTAACTGCATGATTGAGCTTTGCCACTCTCACCAACACCCAATAATGCCATGAATAGGTTTCTGGGGAACTGATGGACCAAAGCTGCCAAAATGACAAATAATTTTAGTCAACACTCATCAGTAATGACTGTGTGCGATTGTACCATGCAGTTGTAGAATCTCCTCCAGGTTAGTGAATATGTTCTTGATGTCAGCTGGAGGCAGGATGGCCTCTTTAGAGAGCCTCTGGTAGAACACATGGTCCAAAACTCTCAGCATTCGCACATGTGCACGTTCTGTGTAAAACACCTCTGCAGACAAAGACAAATCCAATGATGTTAAGATGCCAGATGACTTAGGCGGCTAGGTAATTGATGAAAATGGGAATCTTGGTTTTAATGCCTTATACGATGTGATGCTATGAAATGAAATGGCATGTGCTCACCATTGATGACCTCCTGTCTCTTGATTTCCTGTGGCCTGAGACCCGCCAAGACCTCTCGTCCTACTAGTTGCTGCCAGTTTGGGGGATCATGTTCAGAATCTGTTCCCTGGTCATCTTCACTCTGGACATCTGCAGCACCCAGGCCATCAAGCCTAGAAAAATAAACTTTTATTTAGCTTTTTATGTGGTTGAAAAAAGAAACAACTCTGCCATTGTGGATCATTGGTTCTTATGTGTAAAATAAACAATTTATAAAACTCGAACTGCTTAATATTCTCACTTTCTTAAGGGCTTTGGTGTCCCATCATGGACTCTACAAAAGAATAGAAATGAAGAATATACAGTAAGTGTACTTTAAGCAAGGAACAAGTGTGTTGTTCACTTGACTCTAAATGTACCTGTCACTTTCTCTCTCGTCCTCCTGCAGTTGGTCCAGGCCGTAAAGCTCAAAGTGCGAAGCAGGGTACGGCAAGCCGTCCAGTGGGTCAGACTGAATGCCATCACTCAATCTGGAGGGGCCTGAGGTTGGGGTTCCACCTGTGAGACAATTAAGACATTAAAAAAACCGCTACTTTCACATTCTGGTGAAATCTCGTTGTACACTGTATAATGACAATAAAGGGCATTCTATTCTATTCTAGTTAAACTTGGCTAAGTAGCTCACCCATGTCAGTGTCCCTGCTACCATCTGAGCTATAGGTGGCGCTGTTTGGGGGTGAAGTGGTAACAGACATGGAGTGCGTGAGTTCAGAGCCCTCACTCGACTGACTGCCTCTCAGGCGACCAGCTTCCATGTGATCGCTTGCCCCCAGTGTAGGCTGAGACAACTGTTTCTGAGGCCGGGGCCGTCCATCCAGAGCCTTGCCCACTTCATAAAGATAAAGGCGACACACACTGTTAAGATGCGCTGATTGATATGTATTAGGCTGACACAGCTCATAAAGTAAATTTAGCTTAATCAGTACTTGTAACTCACCTGATGCTGCTTCAATGCGGCTCGGTCGACGCTGAGGTCCAAGGATACTGGGAAACCTAGGTTTCTTCACCTTTTCTTCTCCCTCTTTGTCTGTTTTTATACTTTTCTGTAAGTCATTGAGCACAGAAGAAGAAAAGGTGTCATGTACATGATAGACGGTCAAAAGAGAAGACAGGTGCACAGAGTACCACACAATACCTTAATTTTGGGTAGGAAGTTGATCCTAACCCGTTTGGGCTCCAGGTTACGCAGTTCCTTGACCCTCACCCCAAGGTGCTTCATGTATGTATAAATGACATACTGCATAGTAGTGCTAAATGAAAACACATAATACGTTTATTTGCTCCTTTCTAAACGGATCACGTCACAGTGTACATGTGATATGTACCATATGTTACACCGCCCTTGTTAAAGAGTTTTCCTGCAAAAACCATCTGGTGTAGGGTGTCACCATATGGCATTTCACACAAGACTGTATCAATCAGTCACACATTTGCATTATTTAATGTGAATATACTACCTAAACTACATGTTTAGTTTAAGTTAAAAAACAGTCCATGTGTTTCAAGGTTTGGATTAATTGATTATGGGGAAAAAATCATAAGAATTACTACTAACTACTAACAGATAGTAAATTTTAATTGCGCAATATTGTTAGTGTATGTAAAAAAATAAAATAAAAAAGGCAAGAGCTATCACAGATAGTAGATGAAATATAAGGCACAGATGACTATTCCATCCTTACCATTTCTCTTCCTCTGTAGGCTGAGTTGTTAATCTATAAACAACAGAAAGAACAAAAAAAATGTAGCGTCATTCACTTTGAATGTAAGAAACATTACTTAAGAACATTTGATTTTCTGTTTGCATACAGTATGTGTTACTCACAGGACATCCTCTATCTTGGTGATTATGTTCTCTGCATAGGAGCGCTCTCGCTCCAGAGTGACACGGTCTCTGACCCGCTCTTGGTCCAGCCTGGCTAACTCTACTTCTGCCACTGTTAAGCCCATACTGCGCTTCTGCCTACATGAACAAATACACAGCCCAGACTATCATTAAGTGGATAATGCCATTGAGAAAATTTTAATCAGAAGACTTAAATTAGCTGTGCATGTGTTATGTAATCCTGCATATGACTACAGATCAGTAAAAGTAACAAAAACTTGGATTTTGCAGGTTTTATTGATTTCTTAATGTTGGTTGATTATAAGATTTGCATGTTTTGTCATTAAACTTAATATAGCCTCACAAATATTAAAATATTGAGTTTACAAGTTTACCTGAAATCCTCCAGGTTTTTGTGGATATCAGGGAGCAAAGAGTCCTGCAGTGTCTGAACATGTTGTCTGTGTATTTCCTCTGGGATCAGCTCAGTTCGCCGTCGGTCTGAAAATGCATAAATGTGCACAAACAAACAGACTTCTCAACAGCTTGTAGCATGTGCCGACAAAAACTAACCCCTAAAAGGATAAGCAATTATATTCAAGAGGATGATCTTGATCTGCTCTATATGTTAAGTGCCATGAGATAACCTTTGTTGTGATTTGGCGCTATATAAATAAAATTGAATTGAATTGAATTATTTCTAAAACATCTGAGCAATTGGTTTCTTAACACCTCAGATGGAGTGTACGAGGATGAGTAAATGAACCAACTTGCAAGGATGGGGATGACATGATAGACATTAGCAAAAGTTAAAATAGGTGGCTAACAAAAATAACACCTAACTCCCAACTTCAAACATTTGAGTAGGCAAATAAATGAAGCAAAAGAAGTTGACATACCCAGATCAGCAGAGACAGACTCAGGAACAGCAATTTTTAAGTTCTGCAAAAAAAAGAAAAACAACTTGAAGCAAAGAAGAAAAAGGTGAGGAAAAATGTCATCCACCTGTCAATGATGCCATAGCCAATTAGTGACAAATATTTCACTGCCCCCTGACAAGTCAGCATTACATGTGAAAATACTGCAGCGCTTTGACCAGATGTTTCATTCCACTGTTTGCCAAAATACCACCACTGAGATTGTTCATAATAAAAGCTCTACCCATATTTCACTATTTGTAACAAAAACTGTGCTTACTGCTCCACGGTCAATGAAGAAGTTATGGAGGTCCATGAAAACCCGTCTGGTCTCTTTGGAGTTGGTCTGCTTGTACAGGTCAGCATAGAGGTAGCACAGCTTTGACAAGGCAGAAAAAGATAATAAAGGCCAGTTCACATGAGAGTTTCTCAGGTGTAACCTGCAGACTATGAAAATTGAAGAAATTAATACACAACACGGTTTGAAGGAATGGTGTGTTACCACAGGAGCAGGGTCAAACTGGGAGATAACATGGTGCAGGAAGGCTGCGAGGTGGGCGGGCCGAGACTTGAGCATCTCTATGTTTTGGAAGCTGTTACACTGGCCATTTGTCTAAAACACATTCAATGCAACAATTGGCAAACATTGCTGACTTCATATACAATGACAGATAATATGAATGATCTTTTGCTTATAATGTGTGGTTTATTGTGTAAGCCTATTAAAATACCTGTTCGTGGTCTGAATCAAAGTAGTCATCCTCAGCTCCAATGATCTGTGACACGAGACGAGTGGAAGAGGGACTACTGACTGTTGTAGGGGACAGAGAGTCCTGTGGATATGACAGCAATAAAAGAAGAAATTTGAGAAATACTGTATGTTGCATCATTATTAGTTTATGTGGTGAAAGTGAGTGAAATGTTAACATTCTTTGCAAAAGGGGTTTGCACAAAGTCAAACAGTACAGCTACCAGGTCTGTAGCGTCCTCTGCCTCTGGGGAGTGGCAGGAGTTGAAGCTGTCCCTTGGCGTGCTCTTTGGGCTGGGGCAAGATGACTCTCTCAGGCACAGGCTGTCTGGTGACCCTGGCCCAATTCCACGAGAAAGCTGTAAGTGAAGTGAAAGATGTAATGACTTCAAGCAGTAAAAAGCAAAAGAAATCCACAGTAGGGTACCACTCATTTTTTAACCAATATATGGGAGCAACAGGCACTTGATAGCAAAAACCTCAAGTTTGATTACAACAGATACAGATTCCTAAATCTTAGACAGTTAAAGCTGAGAAGAGCTTTGCACAAACGATTTATTTAATTTGTCACATTATCAAAAATTGACTGCCTTACAACCTCCAGTCGTTCGTCTTGTAATCAATGTTTACTGTGAACTACATAGGGAAAAATCCACTGGCTAGTTGTGTTAGTGAGAACTCACTGGGGAGCTGCTCCACGATAGGTCAGTGCTGTTGTCTCCCTTTGAGGCAGGAGTGTGCTCTGTCTCAAACATGCTACTATCATCTGCATCTCCAACTGGAACAGCCTCCTACAAATTAACATAAGTTGTTCAAAATTAAGATTAATCATTTAAGATTCGCAATAATATACAACCAACAATAATCGATTGGACTATTATTAATGTCAATATATCATGAACCATATATAAATGCAGAGCTGACTAACATGTTGTAAAACACATGATGTGACTGGTGTTTCTAAAATAAGACAAAACGTGCATAAGTAGAAAATTTCCTCTGACAAATGCAGGATTAATTTTAGTATGTAATGCTCCAAAAATACAATGTGAAATATCATAAACTGTTTGAATGTCAGTGGACCGCTGTTCCCAAGATTTCGTGAGAGCATGATTTGTACCTATGTGAAGGTTTACCTGTGTTGCCCCAGTGGCCTTGAAGAGCTGACCCTGCAGCTGAGGAATGTGTTTCTTAGCTTCCTGGATGTCTTTCAGTAGTTTGGGGGAGGGGTTCCTGCTGTACTCCTCTTTCATGGCCTAGACAGCAAGAATTGAGAAAAGTCAGCGTAAATAAATAATACAATGCTTTTTTATGTAATAAGGCAAGATAAATGTTGTGTATATAGACTGCCCGTAGGGTAAAATATTTAAGACATGGCAGTCCCAACAACACTGCAGGAAGTTGTGTGGATTGATATGTTGATTGTTGATCAAGGTTAAATACCAATCACATTACATATACCAAGAGGTTTTCAACACAGATAAGCTTGTGACAAAGGGTTGAATATAATCTCATTTGTGCCAACATTTTCATATCCAGGAAAACAATATCACAATCAAATCAACAACTTGTTGCAGTGCTAACCTGCAATTCTTGCTGCTCTTTTGAGAGCATCTTTTGCAAGATGTCAACCTTTTGGTTGTAGACACTGTTGTTCTCTTCCTGTGGGAAAAAAGAGAAATTGTGAAGCAACATGTGGAAGAAGTGCACTAAACAGCTTTTATAAAGCGTTAATGCAAATATAAGCTCTGGACCACATGCTTTTAAAAAAGTTGGAAAAGTAGCCAAATGATATGGAGGGGGGTAGACAGGAAAAGGGGGTAAAAAATTAAAAGAGGGTGAAATCTGTAATTAGAATGTCCACTGTACCCATGGTGTTTGCATGGAGGAGAGGCGGTCCAGTGGACTGTATGGGCGCTCTGTTGCTGGAGAGTTAGGAGAGGAAATACTAACTCCCACCATTTCAGACTCTGCTTCTGACAGAGGGATTTGAGGAAGCCCAGGAGGGCGCCCCAACACTGTGAGGGCCACATATGAGCCCGCTGGAAAAGAAAAAAACATGTTGGGACTCTCTTTAAGGATGATTTCACAACAGTATATTAAAACAAATTGTAACACACATAAGAACTTACATTTGATGAGTTTCACCACTTCACCATGATTAGAATGTGTAACAAGGGTCCCATTAACCTGAAGGATAGTAACAGCATTATTAAGATTAATGTACGTATTCTCTCCCATTCCTAGATTCAGTGTACCATGGTTGGACAAATTCTGATTAACCAGAAGGTGGCAGCCTAGAGCCTCTGCATTGGCTCTGACAACAAAGCTGTGTCCTTGGCAGTTTTAGGACATGGAGGCAGATGAATCCAATACCTTGATGATCCTGTCTCCTGTTTGAACACCTGCCCGCATAGCAGCCCCATCTGTCAAACACACAGGAAAAAGAGTGTTGAAGATGTAAAAGAAGGGAGGAAAAAATGGATCAAACAAAAGAATGAAATGGGAAAATAGAAGAGTAACGAAGCACTCTGAATGCAGTTGTTGATAATGGTGCACAGTTCACACAGCTCTGACAGACAAAATGTTGCAAACTGACGACTTGAGAGCTATTTTAAAAAGGACCATAACAGTGGTTAGATTACGAGAAGGACCTGTTTCACAGCTCCACCCCAAACAAAGGGATTTAGGCACGAGACAGGTTATTATCAGATCCAAGTCTGGTGGAGCTCTGCAGTCAGCAGTACACAGCTATATTATTTAAACTAAATATAGTATTACTATAAGGTACAACAGGTGCGAATACAGCGCATTTTGGTCTCTTAGTTTTGGAAAGTAGAGCCAATCACTGAAACACAAAAGATTATCCATAGCGTAAAAATGCAGACTCATTGTCAATGGCTAAAGACTATTTAATTGCATCCATCCATAATCTATGCTCCTTATCCATGTCAGGGTCAGGGCTGGAGCATATCCCAGCGGTCATTGGGTGAAAAGCAGGGTACATAGAGACAGACACTGCGTCACACTCACAATCACATCTTTGTGTAATTTAGATACTCTAATACACCTCAGCAGCAGGTCTTTGGAGGTTGGGAGGAAAAGGGAGTACCAGGATGAAACTGATCGGCACATGTAATATTTTCTCACCCTATAACTCACAGCCTCTACAGAGACAGAGAGTTTGCTGGGAAATCATATGTATCCTGTCAAAGTCCCCTCTTTGACATGAGAAAGCAGAAGCAGCAGCAGCAGCTGTGAGACTACTGAGGAAACATGTGGTCAACAGTTTCTGTGGTGGCTAAAATAAGTAACTTTTGTAGTGACTAATATAAATATTAGTGACTGTAACCAGGCCTGCATGATATTGGGAGCGGGGGAGGGAGTCACATTGTGTAATTTTTTCAATACCATGATAATACTGAAACTGGTGTTATTTAACATACGTTTAGCATTGTATGCGCTGTATTATTCATGCGGAGATGCGGGTGTGCAGCAGTTTATAAAGAATGAATTCTGTTTTGGGGGTTTTCAGTGTGCGCAGAGTAACCTTCAATTTACCCCTTTTATAAATCGCCATGACTGAAACAGTAGAAAAGCTTTTCTAAGCTGACAGCCAGCACAAAGCTAAGATCTCAGAGGTCTGGCTCTGCACATGCAGTATGCATTATTTTGCCTTTTCATTTCAGAATAATTAATGACAACATTAACGACTGTTATTGACCCGTGTGCTCAGTCAGCAGCCGCTCTCAAATGCCATAATGACAGTTGAGAATTGTGAATGCAGCAGTCACATACCGACGCTGCTTTAGTGCCTCTTAGCTGCTGGTTTGAAACAGGTATAGCATCTGCCATACATGTAAGAAACCAGAGGTGGAATTATGACCTGCAATATCACCAACCTTTGCCATGTGATGAGTCCAAATTCCAAAAAACACCGTGCAGGCTTAACTGTTATGCATATTTTTCTTCAGTTGTTAAACTATGCACTCTCACCTACCTTCTTTAACAAGCTGCACGAACACTGGGTTGTCACCACTGACAGTGAGCCCAAAGCCATTTTCATCTTTCTGGATGATTACACATCGCTGGACCAGACCTGAAAGTTAGATAGACAGACAGACATAACAATGTCTTTAATTGGACCAGGAAGTCACTCGTGAAAATGTGCTTAACCCATTGAGGTCTGAATTGAGAGCATTTTAGAAAGTAAAACTAAATCTCAGTCACTTGGCAAAAAGACATATTTTTAATCTATACATTAAATTTTACCTCACTAGTATCAGAGAAATATATGAGATGTTAAATTTAAGATCTTGCTAATTTGATTAATTGTATAACTGCTTTTGTAATTTGATTTTATTATTGGTGCCTTCATTTACTTTTGCTGAGCTGTTTTTTTGTGACTTGACATTATAGTAAGTGAGGTTGTAAACCTTCTGTATATGGTGTGAGACAAACCAAGTTTATGTTTATGATTTAGACAAACATTTTTTTAGTTAGTTTGAGTGCATTTTCATCTTCAGTGTAGAGAGATTTGATGTTTGTTTCATGAGGCAGTGAGATTTGGAATACAATTAACTGCCTTCTAATAATCAGTTTGTGATTCCACTGGCCAGAATGCAGAACATTACTTTTCAGGTGCTGTGTGGTGTTCCTTCATGTGGTGAGCAGAGATTAAGGCTTATCTACTGTCTAGCCAACACTGACTAAACAGACATAACACAACACAATAGATAAACAAACACAAAGAATGCAAAATGTTCACATGTAAAATGTCGCTCACGTTATCAAGATATGACCAAATGTCACAGTATCAATAGGCTATGAAGAAACAACCTCTAAAAGCTTTTTTTCATGAACACAAACTGGGTGAGCTGACCCTTGCACTGTTCTCTTGCTTTATCCAAAATTTCCGGCCAGAGCCACATCAACCAGAAGTGAGTCAATCGATGAGGATAATGTTGGGGTGGGGGGTTGGAGAGTGGAAGGGACAGGAGTGTATACAGGGTGAGATGATAGGAGAGGCAAAAGCCCCAGGCTGAGGGGGAGGGGAATGAAGAGATTTAAAGCGGTGGGAGCAGGGGGAAGGGAGAGTGAGAGGGCAGAAGTGTCAAGGAAACACAAGAAGCAATAAGGGTTAAGGAGCTGGTGCGAATTTGCCTTTAGATGTTGATCTTTAGCCTATTTAACTGTGTTGGAGATCTTGACTGGTATTTATCAGAAGTGAGCGCTGACATGATGGCTGATCTGACTAATCCATCGAGGCTAATGCTTTATTCAAAAGTTGAACTGATCCCCACGCGCCTCCTCTACTAAAACATGAGGAATTGTGCTCTGTAGAAAAGGCTGACCTTTAATATCGGCCGACAGAGAAACCACAAAAAGGTGTCAGCTATAACTGCACATGCATGTCCTCATCTGACGCAATTCTCCTCGTACTACTAATTATGTAACATGTACTTCAGAGAATGGTGGAATCCTATTAATTCCATCCATGTGTGCATCTTTCTTGCATTTTTGCATTAATCACATTAAAAACAAAGAATCAGAGTGTATCTAAGTGTAATGACTGACACCAAAATCCGGAGTGAATGAAGCTCAAACCATAGCCTTAGAGTTATTGCCTCCATTTAAAAAATAAAATAAAATGTGCCTTACTGCTATCACTATGTACAACCAACACTTAGTGGCAACTTCACACCAAAGTCTGAAGCGTATGGAAACAGCCATCACACCAGCCATTCCAGCAGGAACATCTTACCACAGGACTCAGGCTTCCCATCTGCTAGCACACTGTTGCTGCCACTCTTCTGCACCACCAGAGCTTCTGCTCCCAGCCCCAACCAAACGCAATAGAGCAGAGCAGCACGCAAACACACACACAAACACAAAACAAAGAACCAACACAATGAAAGGAAACACAAAACAGGAAAGAGAAAATCATGAGGGAGAAATAATCATCGGCGAGGAAAAATTAAATTCACAAATAAGTATTAAACATAATGAGCTGGATAGGCAGGAGTTCAGTCACTGTAAAGTAAAACAGAATACTGGGCTTTTAAATGAATGATAATATATATACCTGATGTAAAATATAATATAATTTCACTCAAGTGAAATTGCTTTCTAGGAGAAATAGTGCGACTTTTCCAAACCCCATTCTATTCTAAACCCATTTGAAAACTTTAAAACACTATAGGTGTCATTTTCAAACTGCCACATCAAATTTAACGTGTCATTACAGGAAATTGCATTGCGAAATGAGGTTTGCTTGTTCATAAACAGTTGTTAACTTTTTTAGCGATTGCCCTGAATGAGGCATTATTACTATTATCTCATTTGCATGTTTGGAGGCTTTTCATCATGAGACACGCCATCACTTAAAAATGAAAGCATGTTATAAGTCTTAAAATAAATTTCTGCAGTATGAAATATGGGTTAAGGTTTAAAGTATACTTGGCTTGATTAGTCACTTAAATGTAAAGTTTTAATCGGTTTCTAGTGTTGTGGTTCATTATAGTCTGCCTCTGCACCCAGCCTCAGATTTTTTTTATGAATCATACCCCATACATATGCACCGTATCTTACATTTGACTATGACTACTGTATGTGGCTGCTCATGCGTATCCATAAAAACCCCAAACTATTTTGAAATGATGACAGAAAAGATGCTATCAGGCAATGATTTGCAAAAAAGATTGTTTAGGAGATCATGCGACTAGGAGGCAATCAAAAGGGGACAAAGAATGGTATGTAATAATACATTGCAGGCATGCAAAAGACAATAATTCAAACTAGAATCATGTTTAGAAATAATAATCAAAACAATTTTTTTAAATAATGTAGACTGTACATCTCCCTGTGGCTAGCTATATTACCATGTTGCCAGAGTAGTTAGAGACAGTGCACCTCACAGGACATGTACATTTTTTTTGCATCAGACAATGACACACACCACATTCCATGTACAAGGATGTCTCAGTTTTGCTTTGTACACAGAAACTTAAGTAATAATTGTTGCCTTTCAAGTATCCTCTGAGGCTACCAAGCCACAGAGAGCTGCAACGCAGAAACACAGATTTTAGCAAGAACCATGCAGATATTAAAACATTGATCTACACACTTTATACCTCTGTTCCTCTGTGTTAATGCAACATGTATACTGTGTAAACATATCACATAGCCAATGAAAACACATCAATTAAAGAGGTCTGTTATCAAACTCCCATTCACAGCAATCTGGTGTGATGAGACAGTTACAAATGAAAAGTAAAGATATAATAAATACATACATCACCATTTACTTCACCATCACACTGAGTGCAAACCATTATTGGCACAATGTATTATTAGACTGTGTTTGATAAGACAAATGTGAAAGAAGAAAAAAAAAAGTAATGCATCCACAAACAGAGAGCCCAGATGATAAAAAGGCAGAGGATGAGAAGGAGAAGGAGAGAAAAGATAAAAATACTGAGATAAAGGCAATAAAAGAGATAAAGGTAAATAGAAGTTACCTGTAGGGTCAAACTCATTGGAGGGAAGTGAAGGTTTATCACTTTTGGGCTTCTTGTCTGGGGGGTGGTCTTTACTGAGAAGGCTGCTGGATCTAAAGACAGAAACGGTCATTATAAGCACATCATTTCACCACACACCCAGAGCTCAAGAGCCAAAGTAGTATTTCAGAGTGTGCTCTGTAGTCATTATTAGTTTCTTAACCATAGCATTTTCTTGTAACACATGTATCTTTCTCCACTAGCGCTCTATATACCCACACCAAGCTGCAGCCCAGGGTTAGGGTTCTGAAAGAATTAGACCAATAAACAAGCGCTTCAATTGTTCACTTCAGCAATGATGATAATGTAGTGAGGGGACCTCCCAGTGTATGAATCATCCTGAGTATGTCTACTGTATGTGACAGCCAGACAGGATGTGGATGTGCACTGCTGAGGGACCGGAGAGCTGTGCCAGAGAAAGGACGCTCCTCAGAGGAGGTGCCACAAGGCCAGACCCCCTCTTGAACCTAGAGGCTGGCTATGTATGTCTGCCTCTACCGATACTGGCCTCAAATGTGAAAGGCCACTGTTCTGTTCATAGTGAAAGGCAGTGATGGGCCGCCCTTAGAAGAGGGACCCCTTTGTCCGTCACTGCGTGTGCATGGGGGAGTGTGTGCGTGTGTGTGTGTATGATCATGAGTGCGAGGGAGCGGGAGGGTCCAAACTCTGAAGACTACTGTGTTGTAGCTTGCCAGGCCTACTAAATCCCACCTCATTTACCTCATACGGAGCTCTGTGTATGTGTGTGAGTGTTGTTGAAGTACTGGCCTATAATATAAGCATTTGTGTCTCTACAATAAAATAAACAACATTAAATCTTACCTGTTTACTTTGGGAAACCTGCGTAAAACAAAAAAAAGACAATAATTATTTCACAGAATTGGCAAAATAGATTAAACCTGATGAATGTAATAAAATCGTTTAACAGAAGATGTAACCAAGTCTATATAGTGGGTGAGGAGCAAGATGTCCTGTGGCTGAGACCATATAGCAGTAAACATGATAATCCTGATCAAACATTAGTCTCCTACAGCTGCAGATTAAAGACTTTTCTAGGTCAAATGTCCCCTACTTCTCAAAGCTCAGCTGTGTGTGTGTGTGTGTGTGTGTGTGCGTGCGTGCGCTTTGATTGAGTACCTTGTAGAGGTCAAGACTTCGACATGACAGTAATAACGATATCCTAATCACATCCGTGGCCTGTTCTGAGTGATTAAGGCCACAGAGTTATGTGAAGATTAAATAATTTAGGGAGACTGTCAACACATGTTGGCAACCGGTAAGTATGAAAGGAAGTTAAGGCTTGCGTTGCACGGTTGTTTTGCAGACATGTCAGCATGAATTAAAAATTAGATTTATGAATTGTTAATTTTCATACTATATGACTCAGTTTATGTATAAAACTGTACATTCTCATTCAGCCTTGCAAAGGTTCATGAGGTTTGCACTGTTGTTTTTACTGACATTGTGTCTTGCGATGTGCTGTATCAACTCTTCAGAAATTTTTACTATGAAGTTATGGGTGTATTGAATTTCATTCGGTTGAACGTTGTATCTATTGTGCATGATTTAAACCACCTCTCAGTGAAATGTATTCCACTATACAGTATGACTGTACAGACCAATCTAATAAAGACATTACTTAGTCTCTGGACCCAGACGTATTTTATAGTGGACAGTTGTTCAACACGTTGATATGTCTGTCTCTTACTTTTTCCCATCAGCGAAACATAATCTGCTCATGTGACCAAACCCAGCTGGACATGGCAAACGGAGGCACAAGAACTCATTCTTTTGCCTATGATTCTCATCTGAACTGATGGAGTTGAAGAATATTTTACACAATTTCATGTTCTTGTCTTTAGCGTCAACTAGCACATGCCTACTACGGCCACCAAGACATGCTGAATAGTTGACTAACAGCTTGTGGCAAATGTTGCTTGATTATTCGATTATCTGACTCAATGTGATTTACAGTCTGGTGCACATTTAGGCTCAGCCCAGTAACTTGCTGCTGAATTGTCATTTATACAACTGTATGTCTGGTGATTTAGGGATGACTTGTTGCAACTCTAAAGTAAAAATGACATAATCATAAAAGGGAGGAATTGCTATTAAACCTATTTACGAGACTTCAAAGAGAAGTCACGCAAAAGCAATTTAAAGGGTAAGATGAGGTTTTTGACAGTTGTCTGGGTAACCCTAAAAGAATCTTTCTCTAGGGTCAGCAGACAGCTCATTTTCATGTAACAATGTAAAACCTTGTTACTCCATGTTATTTTCTCTCACTGAAATACCAGTATGCACTGAACACAGGACCTTCTTCCTGTATTTGCTTTATTGTGCCTGCCCCGACACATCAGATCAATAAACGTTGTGAAGTGAATGGTCTGTATAGTTTGTCATGATACATTTTGATCTCCTTGTATTTTTCCTGATGTTAAAAGAAACCAAACCATGGCGTATACGCTCCAGTTAAAAAAAGAAAGAAAGAAAGAACTGATTTGGATCAGAGCAAACAAACTTCAGGGTTGAAAACGCCCTTAGATTCAGCCAGGGAATAAAACTAGAAAAGAAATACATTTATGAGCTTTATAGTGACACACCCTTTTCTCCTGGTTTAGGACATCTTTGCTGGTTGGTTTAAAGCTAGGCTTGACCATGGAAAGTCTGTATTCTGTATTACCTGGGTGCTGGCAAGGTAGACAACAGAAAATGACTTGTACTTCCAAATGGCATTAGTGTTCTTTACATTAAACATGCAAACACTATATTAAAACACAACAGCCATAAGTATTAAGTACACCTTTCAGTGGACCACTCTTCCGTAATAAGGAGTTCTCACGACTAACTAGCCCACATTAACTCTCTTTCTCCTGGCGACAGTGTATCCCATTCAGAGCCATGCAGAGGCAGCTGAATGGCCCATTTATGAAAATGCCTCTGACTGTAATAAGTTCCAGAGCTTCCAGCAAAAAAAAGAGCTTTAACTAGCCCACTCCCTTGAAACCTCTGAATTGGAGAGATGGAAAAGTCACTACATAAACACACTGGATAGGGACATGGGTACCCACAAGCAAAGGGATGGCAAAAGTGAGCAGGCAGATGTTGTTCTTGGGTTAATCATACAGGACCAAATGAAAACACAACAAGAAATCCAAGTTCTAAAGCTCCATGGTACGCCACAGACTTTACTGATGAACTGGACTATAAGATGCATTCTAAGATATTCATGCCACGGGTCTATATCACAATGTTTGATTTCTGTTTTGTACGAAAAATAGAATTGAAAAGGAATTATATGGACTACAGAAGACGCTGAAGAAGACAGATAAGTTGGGGAAGGAGATTGCAGTATCAGAGAGAAATAAGGGGACCCAGCCAGTAGTGTATGATGAGGACGGAGAATGAGGCAAATTTTATACTGTCTCAATTTAAGGACTTAAATGTCCTAAAATACATGGATGGATGAAAAAATGCTTCAAAGGCGGAATTTCGCTTCTGTTTGAAACAGCATGCCAACTTCTACAGTTCAATTTAATACATTTATACTTTGTTTGTGGTACAGTTGAAGCTGTGACTTGTCATAGTTAATAGAGGGCCAATGGAGTAAATTAAATAAAACCCCTAGTGAAAATAAGGCCAAGGATTTATTGGGCTTTGTCATGGACCATTTTACGATATGGGGTAAACACGTCACGTGCTGTGTTTCTGTTTGTCAGTTTCAGGCTACATTTCTGTATAACATAATGTATACACTGGTTTAAAATGCAACAGCTTAACCATGATAGACTAATAAGAGAAATAAAATTCTTGTACACCTATTTTCACTAAAATGTTTAGCACATTTTGACTTTAACTAAAGAATGAGAAATAAAAACATCTCCCTCTACTTTTGTGAGGCAGAATGATGCAACAATTCCAATACTGTTTAATGTTTTATCAGGTTTCCATGTGTGCTCAAAATAGTTGTATATGTTAACAGATATTATAGGCTGCTGCAATCTTTAACCAATCTGCTGAAAACTTTGCTTCAATCCTAAATACCATTTTTAGCACAAATGACTGTTATGACAGCGAGATAATGAGCAACTCATTTATAGAGCGTAGAGAACATGAAATATACAGCACCAAAAGGTGTCCATTTTTCTTTCACAGTCTCTTCTTAAATCGACAAGGACGCCACTTGCTAACTTGTTTGGTGTATGACGCTAAAGGCCAACCAGAAAAAAATCTGATTGCAACCAGCTGTAGGGGAGCATATAAGACATACTTCCGTCAATATATTGATTCTCCTGCGGCTCATGTATACTGAGACAAAGACATAATCGGGCTCTTCGGCCAAATCGAGCTACAACTATAGCTCGATTGCAACAGTGCAAGTAAACCCACTGACTAACACACAGGGTAATCTGTTCTGTTAAAAAATACGAGCAGCAACGTTGACTAAACAGTATAAACATAACCATGCCACACAAAACTGTTTTTGTCCTCTAATAAATACATTTTATTAGCCCAAATCTCACAATCTCACAGGCCTTGCTAGCCTCTGAAAGCTGTACAACCCTCGGATCGAAAAAAAAGCATGCCTTGTTGACAAACTATATATCTTAATTTCAATTGCTTTCCCTTCTTTACTTCGAGCTAGAATCTCGTGTGTTAACTAACCAAAAACATATGACAATCACAACAGCAACAGCTTCTTTTGGCTGATAATGGAAGATAATTGGTGTTTTTCCACTGCTGGTGAATCCTACCCAAGGTGCATTGCCCAACTATCCCATATGCAAGTCCTTTCCTGAGAGTGAACTGAGCATGGGTTCAAGTCATTGATGTCTAAATGGGAGCAACCAGACTGATGCAGATAAAGCTTTATCAAGCGTTATTTTTATTCAACATTATATTTTCATTTAAGATAACTTGCAGATTACTAGCTGTAAAATAAGCATTATATAAAGGGACCAATCACTATTCTAAATCACATTAAGTGTAACAAATTACATTATAAAGCACCCCACTCTTTGTAGTCTGACTATACATAGCTGATGATTATGGCTTAAAGTTCAAACTTCTCCACAGATTATATGTATGCCAAATGTAAAGTGTCTAGACATCATCGGCAATCAGGTAAAAAGTGAATGCAATGCATGTCTGTGGTTGATATTCAAGATCAGGCCAATCATTATGTACAGTAATAGACTAAAATATTTTGTCTGATCATTAACTTTACAAAATACGAGTAGGTGTCTGTTGTGATACCTACATAATCGGTACAGACTAACTGACCAGAAAATTAATCTACATTTTCTGTAAGATTTGATTTGCGATATGCAATATTTCTGTGAAAGCCTCTGGGGTACAGTAGCTGCACAAAGGAAATGAAATAGTAAAACAACAGCACATACTGTTAAGAGATGCTTGCTACAGTAGTCCAGCATGTTGAATGGTTCTGATAAAGCTTCCTGTACATTAAATCGTCTCACTATTAGGGTCTTATTTTACAGACTGTTTACTAGAGAAATCATCTCATACAACCAGATTAGCACTCACATACGCAGACATCTGTTGGTATGACTGTCTAAATAGAGACAGAGCAGATGGCACAGTTTTCCCTTTCTTCCTGCCAGTACCTGATGACTCATTCTTCAGATGTAATTTTCTCTTCGCCTCTTCTTAAGACTAAATTCTGACTTATATTATCTTATTTTCAGTGGATCCCACCACACAACAACTTTAAGAGATTTCAATGCTAAACAACATACTAAAATCATAAGAGGACTGTTTCTATCAACAAATCCCCTTCTGTGATGAAACCTACCAGAATCAGTAAAGTCAGTTCTCTTGTCTGTAGGCAAAAGTAGTTCTGTTTCTATTCTATATTGTTGTAAAACTAAAGATCATTTTATGTGATCAAGGTATAAAAATTAATTACAAAAAAATAAGACAGTTTAATATGATTGGAAAGATTTTGAAAACCAAAATCCCCTCAACAGTAATACAGCAGCAGCTCTTTACTGCAGTTCCTCAGAAATCTGTTGTCTCGGTCAGACACACACCCACAAAAAAACTTGAAGCTTGTAAAACCTCTTGCTAACGCAGCAGCCAATCCCAGTTGTAATAAATGTGGGCTTAGCTTAGGTTTTTAGACAGATGAGTAGATAACACTCAGCAATGCTGAAGAGTGCATGCCAAAACATCTACAAGACAATGCTTTCTGTGACAATCTATATCTATGCGTTCGAATCAATCTGCCTTTGCTTTTTCAATTATTCAGATCTCACTAAAAGAGTCTTCAATCTGAGCTAGGACCTCCTCCTGGATGGTGCCATTAAATGTGAAGGGAGAGAAAGGAAGCAAGAAGGCAGAGTCAGAACAGGGTGGGATGGAGGGAGGGGCAATGCTGAAGCGGGCCTGGGCTTGAATGCTCCATTGAGGATCGGTGTTTTGATGGAAAACTGTGGCAGAGCTGGGCCAACTGAAGCAACAGTGGTAGCGAGAGAGGCTGAGACCAAACCAGACTATGGAGAGAGAGTGGAAAGCACTAACGGAGGGTGGGACGGACAGCCCAAAGGGAGCAGGGCTCTGACACAGTCATTTCTGTAAAAGAACACTCAGACAGCAGAGGAAGGAAAACGGCGAACCAGACCAACTTGTGCAAGATTCAGAGGAAGCACTTCAGGGTATTCTCAGTTCCTTTCAGAATCAATGTAAGCAGATCAGGGTCCTCACATGTAATTCAGACCAAACAGCGATTGCATCTTAACACTAACAGTGTGCTGAAGTTAAGAAACAAACTGAGTGGACTATAGAAGATAAACCATGCCTGCACATAAATAATGAGTTCCTTGTCAGCACCAAGTGCTGTGGTAATCTGTGATAAATGGAGTTGATCTTGCTGCAGTAATCTGGATACTCCCACCAGCAGCTAAAAAACATGGCTTACAGGTGTTGTTCAGGCCCCAAGAGGTGGGACTTGTCTGGAATGGGATTGAATGATTTTGGGAGTTGCCCTCAGGCCTTAGAGATGAGTCTGGGGTGTGGTCTTCTCCACGCAGAGAAATACAGCATAACCGCACTCTGACACTGTAACACATTCTTGCATGGGAGACCACACTGGAAAACCTAGCTCAACTGGAAAGTAAATCTCGGCTGATGGGACAATTTCCTCAGATGGGGTCTGCTCTGAGCCATGCCAGTAATGCTTACAGAACTGACAACATTCCCTGTTCTCTGCTTCAACTAACCAGTCATTCCTGTCACCTGTGCCAAACACATTTTTGATTCTATCTCATGGGGCAGCGACAGTGGCTCTTCAATAGCCTGTAGCCCAGCGGTGGGAGAACGCACACAGACACACTGTTTGTTATCTAATCCATGTACCTGAGTCACACTCCATGGGTAGACACACAAACACACACAGCCACAACCACCATGACGTCACTGCTTCCCACTCCCTGCCCGTGAGAAATGAGTTTTCTACACATTGAGTGTTCCTGCTTTAACAGACTTTCTGTTTTACAGTCTTGTCAGCAGACAACCTTAATTGTGACTTCTCCATTGTCTGAGCAGTCACATATATACATTGAAAAGGGAAGATGCATAGAGTGATGAAGAACAAGAAGAAAGGTGGTAAGTGAGTAGAAAGACAAGAGCAATAGCTCCCGAGTTCAAGCTCCAGCCTCAGGGGAAAACAGTGCCCTTTCTGCCCCAGTAAACCTCATCAGGATTCCTGACATGAGGGCTGGGGGATAGACATTTTTTCACGCTTTGCTGTCTGCTGTCCTCCAGCACTAGGAAAAGAAAAGAGGTGATTCAACATGCTACGCCAGCTACCACAGCTGTTTTCCAGTCTTGCCACACAACTTGGGATTGAGAAGACCTGAACCGAATAAATATTTGTAATTTCTGCATCATTATCCTCCTCCCACCAAAATTAAGAATTCAGTCAGTTGTAGATCATCCTTTTGGCATTTCTGCTTTATATTGATGAAGCCTGATGATGACAGTAGAGAGTCAGACAGGACAAAGACAGAGGATGACATGCAGCAAAGGGCACAAGTTAGAAGCAAACCTGTGCCACTACAGTATGCTGCATGTGCTCTAACAGGTGAGCCATCGGGGGCATCGGGGCTCTTTGACCTATGTATCTAGTAATGATTGTACTAATTCAGTGTATATGCATACGTGTTATTATGCAACTGCACTGTGGACATTCCCACACATTTAAGCGCTGAATGAGATTTATCATCCTGCAGTGATCTACATGATTCATGAGTGGGTGATGGAACGATCTACATTAACAATTAAATTGGTGTAAACCTGTAAGACGCAATGATAATTCATTGCTGACACTATATTCTCTATGAAAACCTTCAATAATGGCAAGTCTCTACTAAATGGAGACATTATGCTCTATATTATCAACTTGATATAGCTCTATTATGGGGCTTGTTAAGTTTGTTGACAGAAAAATCCACGTAGGCCAAGTTTTTGTAGCTCTTTCTCTTCTGTGCTCTCATTTCATTCTCTGAGCGTGCTGTTTTGGGCCGGTGGGACAATATGCAAATAAGACATGACTTAGATTGCTTTTCTCAGTGTTACACACAGGGAGTTCCCTATGGTGATGTGTTCGCACATGTGCATGGGGGTGTTCATGTCTCGTCAGGTTTGGACTGTGACCGATGTTGAATCTGAATGAAGATGCTGCTACGACAAACTATATAGGTATATAGGGCTCATACTGCATCAATGTAAATGGGTGTAATGGGTTTCATAGAATATTCATAGAATAATAAGGAAATCCCAAAAAGCAATGGTGTAGGGCTTTTGGAAAAATCATTTTCAGTTGTTTTCAAATATAAATGACAGAAAAATTACTACAGCCATGGCTCAGCGGTAGAGCGGGTTGTCCTCCAACCATAGGGTTGCAGTTCGTTCCCCACCTCTTGCTGTCCCAGGTCGAAGTGTCCTTGAACAAGACACTGAAGCTGAAGTTGCTCCCCGAGCGCTTACAGCTGCCCTCTGCAACTATATGGGTGGGTTAAATGAACCAGACAAATTTCATTTCCGTATGTAAATGTACAGAATGTGGCCAAAGACAAGCAAAAGCCCCGATTCTTCTTCTTCTAAATCTACTAGTGTGTACTTTCATGTTTTGTCTTGTTTAAAAATGAGAGCTGCAACTAATGATTATTTTCAGAATGAACTAATCGAGCAATTATTGGAATGGATAATCAGCTAATCGGGTGAATAATGCTACAAATGATCAATAGCTCTGATTCCACTATTCAGCTATTGTCGAAAAAAGAGAAGAAAATTAAATCCTCTTTTGAACACACCTTTAAATGACTTGCTGAGATACAAGTTTAAAAAAATACTAGAGGATTTTGTTATGACAGGTTAATAATAAATTAGGCCTACCCTCACCTTACTTCACTCACAAAAGATGTTTTGCCCTCTTTTTAATAGAGAATATTTTCCTTTTTTGAATCATCAATCAAATAAATCTACCCATCTGCATTACAGATAAAAAAGTACACAGTATAAAAAAAGTGATTCTGCTCAACCCTAACAAAAATCAGCAACCTCCAAAAAACAAAAACAATTGACATTTATGTTATGGTGTGTGAGTAAAACTATGAATTCTCCAATTTTCTGACAAACCCTACATTGAACTGAAACTGATGAAGGACCACTCTGATGGTGTGACGATGTGGTCTTCTTTATGGTTATTTGTGATTCTGTTTGTAGTGAAATAATAAGAAACAACATAGTCTGGGCTGTCTCAATTAGTATATACACATTAATCATGCTGACTTTTGAGATACTATAATCTTAGCCATTTTGTAGACAGTATGTGAAAAGATAGCAAAGAGTTTTATGCTTTTTGTCATAAAATTGTTAAAAATAAAAATTTGCCTACTACTTTTGTATCGTTGTCATCTTGCTGCTGCTAATGGTTATGCTAGCGTTGCTTTCTCACTAGAATGTCTCAATAACGCTTACAGCCTACGTCCTTTGGTTGCAAACAGCAAAGTTTGACAACTGACTACATAGACAGTAGGAAATGTTCCCCAGTGGAACGCCAACTCCACCTTACATAAATTCCACCGAACACCATTGTTAGTGAGATGTTCCAAACTTTGCTTAATCTGTTGCATTTCTGTTTCTCCATCCTCATTCACCGGCTACGCGTTCCTTTCCTATTAGTCATACAGGGTTGTCTACTATTATTATCAATTACTGATGTTGGCATTTCATAAAGGTATGAATGCATTTACCTTTTCCAAAGTGGGATGGTGTGCATCAGATGAAGTATACAGTGGCCTTAAGGCCTCTGTGCAGTCTGCATTATGTTATGGCTCATCGGTTAGTATGAAGGCACTAGCCTAGTTCATGGCTAAAAAAACCTACATAGACATGTTAAGACATGACACTTTGGCAAGACAGCTCTCTTCTCTTGCCCTCTATCTCTCTATTGTAGTGGTCCTGTCTTTTGTGAAGTGAAAGTAATGTTTTGGCCCCGAAGCTCTCTTAGGAAACGGGGGTGGATTGCAGACAATGTCCACAAGCATATACATCACAGGACTGAATGACAGATCCCAACTCCCCCTGCAAGTCATTGCCCCAGCTAGTATCCAATCTCCACACACACTCAAACATGGCTGTGCCTGGGGCTCTGCTCGCTTCTTCATCTCTTTTCTCTCATATCTCACTATTTTTACATGTTTCACTTTCTACTACAAACTCTTTCGTTCCTTGTAGGCAAGCTCAACTTGATTAGTGTAGAACAGTAATACTAAATGGAATGATGACAATGCTTTGACACAGAAAGGCCCAAGATAAACTTTTCCACCTGTCTAGTTAGCATTATCCACATTGTCAACTATAACAATTTGTCAAGAACTATTTTCATTGTGGAATTGTTGTATGACGTCACTGGGTTTAGGAATATTTTACACTGAAGCAATGCAGGACACAATTAACTAGAAGAGTGCTGTAAGCCAGAGAGGCTGGGCCAGGGTCAAAGGAAGAAAAACATATAGCTGACCTGAGCTGCCTTCATTCCTACTGTCTATGTACTGAGCTGACTAACAAGGGTCAATTTTAACCCAAGTCAACATTAAGCAAGACAAGACAGATTACTGGGACAGATAGAGCAAGCAATTTTTCACTAACGCTAGCATAAGCATTACCTGCCCCGGTCTATTTGAATGGCTCAAAACAACATAACAAGCTAGCATGCTAATGTTAATGAATGCCTTCAATGTCTAAAAAACAGCAAGATGACCAACAGTAACATGGCCAAGATAACAGCACCAGTAGACAACCATTTACTTCTACCCTGTATGACAAAACAAGTAAAATCTTCACTTTAGAAGAAAAAATATTGAAAATATCTTACAATAACTCTAACTCCCCTTTACATTCAGGGATTTTTCTTATTTTCTTTACCACTATTTTCTGTAATGCAGCAGGTTAGATTGATTTATTTTGAATATACTGTATTTTTATAGTAAAAGATGAATTTTGTTACTATTTGATAACAGACTAAAACATTTTTATGAGTTCATTTCTTGTGAGTGAAACAATGTGAGACAGGGTAGAGCCAAATGTATTTTTAACTGAACATTTTGTTTGTATTTGTATTTCATTTCTTGTCTTAAGTGTAAGCTCGCACATGCCTAATACAGCCAATCAGACATGCTGAGAAGTCAATGGAGAGCTATTGATTAATTTTTGCATTAATTGCCCAATTGCCATTCATCATTCAAAAAAAATCATTACTATAGCTGCACATAGACCCAGCTGAGCACTGAAAGAAAATTACCGTTAAATATTTGATACCTTGAGGCAAAAAAGATTTAGTGATCATGGGAAGCTGGAACTGACTAATGCAAAGAATGTAATGAAGCATTGGGAATGATAAGTGATGGATATGATAGCAAGAATGTGTGTAGTGGAGCTTGGCAAGAATGACATAGAGAATGGTGAGAGTTGATGTGTGCCTGGCAAAATGACATCCAGGTGTGAGCAGAGTCTCCCCTGGCTCCTCATTTACACTGCAATGATGATTTCTTTTCAGTAATGTGTATCTTCAAGACGATTAGAGCATGAAGGAATCTCACTGACATCGGAAAGATGGATTTTGCATTGGCAAGAGGAACCAAAATGTGTGTGTGTGTGTATCAAAGTGTATGTTTTTACAGTATACTAAACACAATGTGCAATGCCTTTTTAATATTTTCTCACTAATTTAGGAATGTGTCAGCTGTGTCAAATACATTATTTAATAAAATATGGCATTGATTTTAAAAAGTAATAATTTATGCCGTTGACACGTAGTGCCAAAGCTGCGCACAAACGAAACTGCGACACACGAAACTCTATTTGCAGGATATTGAGGACTGATACGAATATGAATAATGAATAATAATAATTATGATACGATATGAATAATCAAGATAACATATCAGTAGGATAAATCAGTGGCTCCAATTTCTATGCTGACAAGATCTCATCATGCCCTAAAAACGCTGACATCATAATTAAAGTCAAAACCAATGTATAATTGAAATGACGTGCTGATTGGATAACGTAATGAAAGGTTCCTTTCAGACATTTGGGCAGCATTGTACAATTTTGGAATCCAACAGTCATTCCTCACATACCTATGTCTGCCTCTGTCCACTTTCACTTCTCAACTGCACCGACATGCTACCAAAATCAGGATCAATGTCTGAATAACAGCTGGGAGGGATATGCACCAATATGTGATGTCTCTCCCTCGAACTCCACTCCATCTATCCATTTTCTATACCAGCTTAACCTGTTCAGGGTCACGGGGGGTGGGGGCTATTCCAGCGGTCACTGAAAAAATTCAAGACCCACAGCTGGTTAGCACACACTTCAGCTATCTATATGCCAAATACAATGACCATATTTTTGCTTAATGACCGATTGTATAACAACTTCTTACACTTAATAATTCTTCCCATCACCATGAGGTACATAAACTTTGATTAGAATGAAGGAAGCTCTGTCAGCAGACATTATTCAGAAAGAGTGGACATTCACACTTAAGTCTTGATTCAGCACTATTCTTAATGCACGCATGAACTGTCTATTTTATTTCCATACACAAGTTACACATGGTATCTTATTGCCATTGATGCAGTCGGCTGTGATTCTTTTAATGTTTGTTGATCACTTTATTTCAGAGGTTTATTATGATTTTAGTTGGTTTTGACTACATTTTACTTCTTTAAAGCTGTATACTTTGTCTAGAAACTTGTTACTGACTTTGCACATTTGATCAGATCTCTAAATGACATCTGGATACTCATTTGAATTAAAAATTCAGTAAGGCTGACACAGCTTTCCCTGTATCAGTGATGACTAGATGCAGCAGAAATATACTGCATTATCAGGGAGAGATGCCAAATACAGTGGGCGCATACAAGCACAGACAACTAGCTGTAAGAACCACTCGTGAAAACATTCATTTCTAGAAAGGAAATGTATTTCACCGTGGAAAAGATCTAATCCAGTACCATATTATCAATTTATGTGGAAATTTGCTCATTGATGAGATGATCAATAGACTATTATAACTCTCTGAATTAAATGAAAGCCTAAATTATTATTCAGATCATGAAAAACACAACTGACAAATGAGTTCATGATCAACAATGGAACTGACCACTGTAATGCTATTATACCCACAGACACAACAACTGATCTTCCTCCAAGGTAATGAAGACAAGGCAGCCGGTCTGTGTGATGATACCTGACCTCCACTGAGAGACCTGAGGGGAGAATACAGTAGACAGCCACTTTGCTTCCACTGAAAGCTATTGTTTACTATTAGTGATGTCACCAGCACCACTTCCCGGGAGGGCCTCTGGGGGGTGGGAAAAACGTGGAGATCAGCATAACTCTATAACAAAGAGCTAACAGCACACTAAACTGACCCACCGGCTGGCGGCCCATCCCCATCCCCATCCCCAGAGGTTAGATGCATTCTCCTCTCTATGCCACGCTCAACGACAACAAAATACACAACACCTAAGGGGGG